>WSYH01004394.1:41741-53775 GCA_036426205.1 Ascaphus truei | reverse complement strand
TTCCCCCACACACACACACACACACACACACACACACACACACACACACACACACACACTATGTTGGGGGAAGAAAGAAGCAGAATCAGGGAACGTTAACAGAAAGAGAGGGGCTGGGGGAGGGGGGAGGGGGCTGGGGGGGGGGGGGAGGGGATGGGTGGATTTTTTTTAATTTTTCATCGTCTTCCTCACCATATCAGTTACATTTTCTTACATCTTCAGTTATACGCTTACGCACAGCTCTTCGGATTGCTTTGTTTCTTGCCGTCTCCTCTGTTTAAAATTACCTGCGTTCTTTATGTTGATTTTGTTATTTTTAATCAGTTTTCTTCTTTCCAACTTTGCCTTCTGATTTGCAGTGAACCAATCGGTGATCGCTCCTTGTGTTATCGTTACATAGTTACATTATTACATAGTTACATAGTAGATGAAGTTGACAAAACACATACGTTCATCAAGTTCAACCTATGTTAAATTTAAATGACAGATACTTTGTTATATCCATACTTACAGCATATTGATCCAGAGGAAGGCAAACAAAAATAAAATTAGTTATCATTAGATTATATATCTCATAAGGGGAAAATAAATTCCTTCCTGACTCCAAGAATTGGCAATCAGATTACTCCCTGGATTCACATCCTTCCCATGTTTACTTATTTGGTATATCACTGTATACCTTTCCTTTCTAAAAAGATGTCCAACCTTTTTTTGAAGATATCTATAGTATCTGCCATCACAGTCTCCATGGGTAATGAACTCCACACTGTAACTGCCCTTACTGTAAAGAAACCTTTCCTTTGTTGCTGGTGAAATCTCCTTTCCTCCAACCTTAAGGGATGGCCCCGAGTCCTTTGTACTGCCCATGGGATGATTAGTTCTTTTCTCCTTGCATTGTCCCCAAATATATTTGTATATAGTTATCATATCTCCTCTTAGACGCCTCTTTTCTAAAGTAAACAAATCTAATTTAGCTAGCCTCTCCTCATAAGTTAGATTGTCCATCCCCTTTATTAATTTGGTGGCTCTTCTCTGCACTCTCTCTAGTTTCATAATGTCTTTTCTAAGGAGTGGTGCCCAAAATTGTACTCCATATTCATGTCAAAGCGCGTAAGGACGGAGCAGTCTTCACTCCCGTGCTTCATGTTTGTTAGAATATAGTTTATTTCATTCTTTACTCCATTGGGTCCATTCTCTATTTGGGTTCCTTTTGAAGAATGAATTCATGATGTAGAAGTTATTCCATTCTGCTAATTCTCCCAATCTGTCCCCACGCTCATTCCGGTTACTATAACCGTACCAACCAACTGATGCTTCATCTTTCTGGTGGGCACCAACTGAGCACCGAAATCTCCCATATCGATCTTTAGGTGACCATTTCCCTCGTATATTTAAGTTGGTAGATTTCATGGTAGAAGTCTTCCACTTCACTGTCGGTGTGACTCGATGTTGGAGCGCACACTTGGATTATTTGAAACATGTATCTCTTTGTCACCTGAATGACGGTTCTCTCCTCTTCTTCCTCCTCCTTCCCCGACTCTCTCTTCGCCCTTCCTCTCTCCCCCCTTTCAGTGGCTGGATTGCCACAATTGGTTTCTTTGGTACGAATGTGGGCGCTGCGGTGGTGATGCTGATCCCGACCATCATGTTCACAGCTGTGGCCATCTTCTCTTTCGTGGCCCTTACCAAGGTACTGAGCTAGGGGATGGCGGTTCAGGGATCGCGTCCCAATCAGGGCGCTTAATGCCACAGAATGAATGGCTGTAAATGATTTGTTGTATCTGCGCAACTTGTAAGCAATGAAGGGGACGGAGGGGGTACAGATATGGTGGAGAAGTGGATGGATTGGGGGAATCAGTTGATGGAAGGTAGTAGAGATGGCGGGAGAAGTGGCAGAGGTAAAGATGGGGAGATGGAGGGTGGTAGAGATGGATGGAGGAAGGGAGGGAAGTAGAGATGGGTGGAGCGGAGGGAGGAATTGATTGAAAGATGGAGGAGAGAGGGGGGGAGATAGATGGATGAACAAAGAAGCACACACAAGTAAATAAATGCCCCTGACAGGTGCACAAGTTTTACCGTGGAGCGGGGGGCAGCATGAGCAAGGCGCAGGAGGAGTGGACCACGGGAGCATGGAAGAATCCTCACGTGCAGGACGCGGCTCAGAACGCAGCTATGGGGGCCGCCCAAGGCGCCATGATGCAGAACGAGCCTCAGTACTCGGCCACGCCAAACTATGGCTACTCCAACCAGATGTGAGCGATGGGGCGAAGGAGCCACGAGACGTACATTCCCTGGGGTTGGAAGGTCACCTCCCACCCGCCGTTCCCTAGTAGTTTACTCGTGTTTTGGATCTCCCCTTCCCCTGTGACATGGTGCGTAAGTGACAGTGGCGTGCAAGTAACATGGTGCGTAAGTGACAGTGGCGTGTAAGTGCGTGACCCACAGAGTATCGGGAGCTGGAGGAGATCGGAATCATTGGGCGTGTGCAACGTATGAAATAGAGTAATAGATACATTCCCAAGGACATATCAAGCACACGCCACAAGTATGTGCCACGCAGGTCCGCAGACTCACAATGACTGTATCGCAGTGCACAGAATGTTAATGGATTATGTGGCCTCCAATAGAATCTTTGTGAGACTGCTACCCTACATGGCGCTGTAGTGTGTGTGTGTGTGTGTGTGTGTGTGTGTGTGTGTGTGTGTGTGTGTACGCGCGCGTCCCCAACGCAAGTGCGCCACAAGTGATGGGAGTTTCAGACTAACGGTCTCTAGTTTGCAGACTAGAATAGTTATTAAGGACCTGTTTTGAACTGAAATTTATAAGATATCCTTAGGAGGGCAATGGGAAACACAGCCCAGTGATAGATATATATCGATGTATACTCATACGCAGGCCCACCTCGAAACGCTTAGGCTGCGCTTATAATGCCCGTGACGCAATGTCGCAGCAAAACAAATGTATTGCCGCTGTCTCGTGCGCTTATAGTAGAAGCGGCGCGACGGCACTATAAGCACAGCCTATGTATGAAGGGAATTGTAAATCTGTTCACCCCCCAGGGCAGTAACCGGGCCTCACAGAGCCCTTCCCCAGGGCAGTAACCGGGCCTCACAGAGACCTTCCCCAGGGCAGTAACCGGGCCTCACAGAGACCTTCCCCAGGGCAAAGCCACGCAAACGCTGACAATACGAACACAATCACCCGGAAATTAGCCCGCGTTCTGTGGGGGCCCCAGCGCCCGCTCTCTTGGGGCCCCCGCGCTTGTGCTCTGTGGGGGCCCCGCGCCCGCTCTCTGTGGGGGCCCCGTGCCCGCTCTCTGTGGGGGCCCCGCGCCCGCTCTCTGTGGGGCCCTGCATTCTGTAGGGGGAAAACGAGGTAAATGACCAAGTTTAAGAATACGCAATCCCGGAAAGCTCAGTTCGGGCATCAGACATATAAATTGCCAGTGCTGCTATATAAAGGCTTTTATTTATTTGTGTAATGACAGCGATCACCCAGAGTCCCTAACAAGCCCTCCCCAAATACGTGCGCACGCTGAAATAGTACATTCAATGTCCATATGGGATGTACAATAACTGGAAATGTGTCCGGCGCTCGGAAATAACCCCCTCCCCCCCCCAATATGGGAAGGATCGTGCCCAGGGACGTGGCCATATTCTCTGCGTTTGTGTGGCTCAGTCTGGGGAAGGTCCCTGTGAGGACAGAAACGTGGCTTATGTGGCCTCTGATTGGAGAAAGTGTAAGGAAACGTACCTGCTTGGCGCTGTGTTTCTTCATGTGGCCATCTCTGTCATTACTGTCCCGGTTACACCCAAATAATATGCAAACATATATAATATATATATATTTGTGTATGTATAATGTGAAGATAGTGCTCACCCTGCCGGCAGTGAAGGCGTTAACGTTCCCTAATACATTGGTGGAGTGGGGGTGTAAGTTCCCTTCCAGCCTCGGACACACTGATCCCCGGGGTGGGGGGGGACTCCCTGCCTGGGGACGGGGGGGCCTCCTGGCGGAGTCCCGGGGGGGGGGGGGGGCTCCCTGTGTCTCTCCTGCCTCGGTAATTCTAATTGCTCCCTTTTCCCGAGGCTGTGTCACTTGAACAAGGAGCTTTCTGGAATCCCCCTCCTTTTAGTTTAATTTATAATCTCCCCCCCCCCCCCATAACCTCGTTTAACATATAGACTGAAGCGCTCCGTACTTTATTTTGTGGTTGAAAATTCTTATTGGTAACTCTTAATATGGCCGCCTTCAAAGCAGAGAGGTGGGGAAGATGAGCTCGGGCATTATGGACTGCTGACTGTGTGTTGTTGAGCACGCTCCTAGTATTGTGGTATTAGCCCATGTATTGCTGGTTTACTGGTGCTGTTATCAGTACCAGGCTCCAAGCGGAATAGGCCAGTTCCTGATATACTTACTGGTGAAGTTACTGAGTTTAAATTCCCCTCTAGGGGAAACAAAATGGCTGCCAAACCTCATGCCAATAGCAAGCTGCCAATACATCAATTCACTCCCAGATAATGAAGAAGCTGTACAATATACAGTCCCTCCTATAATGGATTTTTTTTAAAGGGGGGGGGGTTCAGTTACAGTTTTCAATCGCCCTAATCTGGTTCTCGTTCTGTGAGAAATCCGTTCTAGTTTGTGGATATACTCGGCACCATTTTATATCACAGCATGATTATATGGGAGGGTAGAGGTTTAAGGTCCGTAGTAAAGCTGTTTCTGTTACACAATCCTTGTGTATAGTGATTTAATATTGAGACGAGGTGCGCGTAGATATCTTCCCCCTGCTTATCATGTAAGGTAGGATCCGCCTCTCTGGGCATGGAGACGGCATATTATTGAGATACCATCTTATTCTTTCTTGTGCTAACCTTTACTGGACCAACTGAAGACTGATACGTTGATGTATTCGCCATTAGAATTGTGTGTTAATAATATATTAAACTGTTTGAACTTGAAATGTAAACTAGGCAGCTTAACGGGGATCAAACCCGGGAAACTGACATTAAAGCCTCCCGGGGTGTGAAATTAAATGGTTATCAAGTATTGTGGGGTCACAGGTGTCCTCCCCAAATATGACTGGGTGCTAAGTGTCTCAAGTGTTACCTCTACACCCGAGCTCTTCAACTAGTGCCCCACATGGGCTCCTGAACTGGCAGCCATGGGGCTCTTCAACTGGTGCCCCACAAAGGCTATCCAACTGGCGGCCATGGGGCTCTTCAACTGGTGCCCCACAAAGGCTGTCCAACTGGCGGCCATGGGGCTCTTTGACTGGTGCCCCACACGGGCTCTCTGCTCCGGCTAGTTTCATAGCAACTCCTTAGGAAGCCAAGTGCAGTTTGTTCAAACTGAAGCTCACTTGTAAATTAATTAAATGTAAATATAATATATGGTGCAGATGTTCTGCTGGCAAAAGGATGAAATATAATACATTTCATTACAATAAACTTTTGGCACGTCAACTTCTAAATGTTTTTTTTTGATCTTGCCCCATTTGGAGAACTAGTTGAAGAGCTCTGCTCTGCAGGCTGAAGTGTTGAGGTGTGAGAGTTTATAAATATCATTCAGGAAAACGCACAGAAAGCAGTCCGCAATGATGAATTTATACCATTGGGATTCAGAAGACTGCATGTAAAGGGTCACAAAGGCTGCGGTGTATGGAGATTCCAAACTGATGCAGGTATCTGCTGTACATTTTTCAGTGTTTCAAATGTGGGTGCATTTGTCACAAAAATGAGTCGGGGTGGAACGCAGATCTGATCTCTTCCTGATCCTGCACCTGGCATTTGACAGGGTGGCAGCGAGGGAGTGTGGTCATTCAGTTACAGCAGAGGTAAAACCCAGGGTTAATATGGGGTCTCCGTACACTGCCATCTTCCCTGGTCACCTCACACCTCTCTGCAGTGTAGAATGAAGACCTTGAAGTGAATATTCAAGATCTCAATTTTGTGATGTTGTTCTTGTATTTGCTGCACATTCCATGGCTGATGACCACGTGATGCCCCCCCGCTCTGTGTTTATCCTTCTGAAACCCGTCCCCAAAATGAAATCCAGGAAATGTACACGGGACGACAGTCTCACTCTTGGTTGACTCTATACCTGTGTGCTCTACAATGTCACACGTGAAGGTCCCACAAGGTGGGAAGTCCAGGTTGGAGATTTGAGCCTCCAGGGGTGCTTCTGTTCAGAGGGGAGTTGGGGGCTTGCAATGTTACCCCGGGATCCTGTCACAAGGTCCGATTTGTAGTAATTTCATGTGTACTTTCTCTAATTTATTGACATTGGGTCAGAAGAGTCTTGGAAATGAAGTGTGTGATTGAATGCAGAAATAAAGGAAGGTTTGAAACCAGATGTCACAAGTGATTTATTTCAGAGAAGACATGTTCTGAAGAGGATACACGCTCGGCCTTTCATGGGGGGGACGCACACAGAATAGGCTCACTCATAAAAGGGCAGTGTCACTCATTTCAGGGAAAGAGGTCTCCCTCACTGGATAACAGTCTCACTGGGGCGATTGTCACTCACTGGATGACAGCTTCAATGGGACGGGTCTCACTCACTGGATGACAGCATCAATGGGACGGTCTCCCTCACTGGATGAGTCTCATTGGGACGAGTTTCACTCACTGGGACGACAGTCTAACTCACGTGACGGTCCATGTTATTACAATAAGAATTACTCAATGGAAAGGTAATCTTTCCTCCCTGCCCCAGGGACCTAAGCCTGGCACCAGCAACGAATCTTCCTATCAACCTTTCCTGGGAGAAGAGAACTTATATCAGGGAGAAAGCAGAGAGGGGGACACTGTTTTCTTAACTGCTCAAATAATAAAACAAATTATTAGAAGAATCATTATTTACAACATTGACTTAATTAATTGAAAAAGGGGGTTGGAGGAGTCGCACACCGTTATTTATAGAAAAAATATGACAATACTTTCCTCCCTGGTACTCACCCTCTGCTGATCCCGGCGTCTCAAAGCTGGATCCAAGTGGACATGCAAAAATGAGAATGATGGAAGAAGCACACAGGAGCCTTTCTGTAAGTAACTTACTTTGTATTTAAAGCGTTAGAGCAGGTATAAGCATAATTGGATGTATCAGGGCAGACACGTCCTTTCCTTAGACCAGATCAGAGAAGGAGCGGCTCGGTGAGTAAAGACACTGACTGGCACCGAGTTTGAACCTGATTCAATTCCCGGTGTCGGCTCCTTGTGACCTTGGGCAAGTCACTTTCTCTCCCTGTGCCCCAGGCACTAAAAACATAGATTGTAAGCTCCACAGGTCAGGGACTTGTGCCTGCAACATGTCTCTAAAGCGCTACGTACAAATAGCAGCGCTATACAAGAACATGCTATTATTATTATTATTACCATACAAAGGTGTACCGGTCTGAGGAGAGGACGTGTCTGCCCTGAAACGTCCCGTTATGCTTATACCTGCTCTAATGCTTTAAATACAACGTAAGTTACTTACAGAAAGGCTCCTGTGTGCTTCTTCCATCATTCTCATTTTAACATTGCCATAATATGTATATAATAATAATGGGAATATCATTGTGTATACATTCCAGTCTCAATGTGCACTGTCCACGCAGCGAACAATAAAGTTGGAAGAATTCACAGGATGTCGGGAGGAGAAGTTCCGTTCGCAGAGGATGCCGGGAGATGTAGTCCAAACCGTAGATACGATGCAGGGAGGTGCCGTTAAGCCAGCAGAGCATGCCGGGAGATGTAGTTCAAACTACAGAGGATGCCACGGAGTGTAGTTTTGGCCGTACAGGCTGTCGGGAGGTGTAGTTTTGGCCGCACAGGCTGACGGGAGGTGTAGTTTTGGCCGCACAGGCTGCCGGGAGGTGTAGTTTTGGCCGCACAGGCTGCCGGGAGGTGTAGTTTCCTGCGGCAGATTCGGAGCTCCGGTGTCAGGTGGTCCCGGGGTTCGTCTCCAGGCCTTGTCTCCTTACTGGGACTGTATCAGTCTGTGTATGTTATGTATCAGTGACGTCACGGGTAGACACATGCACTTTATTATTACTAGGAGTGTTATTAGTATTACTGCTAATGATATTATTATTCATACTTTATCTGTACAGTATTAGTATTATGTATATATTGTTATTATTGTTAGTATTTGTCTATAGCACTGCCGCTGATTTCTGTTCTGTGCAAAATCAAATACAAACAAAGGGATATAAGATCCTCTCCGGAGTCCTGACCCAGGGAGCTTGCACTCTATACAGCTGTACTTCCTTCTCCCACAGTCTTCCTGTAGGGAGGATCCTATAGACGTATATATTGCCCTTCTATTTCTCTCTGTGTCCCTCTAGTAACTGCTAGATGTCTGGCTTTTTTTTAATTTTACTCAATAGAGGATTCTAGTCCTAGAGGTGTGTAGCTGGCTTTAAAGGGTCAGTCCCTCCTAGGGGCAATGTGTACTAATGACAGTGACAGGGTTAAGGGGTCAGTCCCTCCTAGGGGCAAAGTGTACTAATGGCAGTGACAGGGTTAAGGGGATACATCTGGGTGACTGACGCCTTTTTACCCAAATCTGCCCCCTATAAGTATTAAATCCTTATTAAAGTTATTATAGGAACACGGGGAGCTGAGACTTGGGAGGGGGCTGATTTCCTCGCGCTGCTCTATTGTGTCTGACGTCTCTGTGTGTTCAACAAGAGTTTGCACAGGCAAAGCCCCCTCTCCCCTTATCTGTATTGTCTCTGATAAGGACGGGGGATAAGGGGAAATAAATCACTTGATTGACCAACACTCCCCCCCTCCCCACTCATAGCACCTCGAAGAAATGCAGCATGTAAAAGCAGTCCAATCTTTGCTTTTAGCACAGTTACATGAGTTTAAGGAAGCCAATTGGATTTGTTACATTGTTTATGCCGGGTTGGTTTTTGGTCGGCTATGTTGGATTTCAGCTTTATTAGCAAGTCTGTGTTCTCCTTCTACAGAGGTTCCTGTGATGGACATAGTCTCTGGGGACACTGACCCAGAGCACGAAGGGGCCACAGCCCCCACGCCGGCTCCTGGGACCCCGGCCTCCCCCCCAACTCCTGGAGCACGGGTGCTGGTGGGAGTCACGGGCAGTGTGGCCGCTCTGAAACTGCCCCTCCTCGTGTCCGGACTCTTGCGCATTCCAGGGGTGAGTCATACTCGGCACCGCTGTATATCTGTGCGTGCCAAAACTCTCAGGCCTCCCTCTTATTCGCTGCTGCTGCCACCAATGATCCCCCAGGTCCTGCGGCTCCAGCCTCTCTTCTCCCACACATTCCCTCATCCCCATCCTCCCATTCTTACTTTGGACGTCTTGTTCTTTTAATCTCTCTTGGGATCCAGTCGAGTTCCATCCTTACCCAACGCCGGTCACTTCTTCCTGCGATATGTCCGGCCCGACGCCATTGTAATGTCTTCCCCTTGTGATGCCCCATGTCGGTTTCGAACCCATTCATCCCTTTTCCTGTCTCTTTGGGTAATACCCACCATTCATCTCTCCATACTTCTTTACGCAATAATAATGAGCTAAGGGGAAAGACGGGAAAACACCCACATCAGCCTAGTATTATTATAAAATATAGTGATATACTGTGGTACAAATAGGGATAAATATATACTAATAGAAACACAAAAAAGAAACACTCAGTGACTGAGTATTTTCTTGAAAGATATCAATGCCATATATTGGACCCATTTAGCCGTGAGAAACTGGACCAGCACTGAAGTTCCAAGGAACATATGATCATATTAATGACATTCCATTGGAAGTAGATATATGGATTACATAGGGTACAAACTAAGGAGGCGGATAAATAAGCATTTATATATATGCTAAATGTTATATGTATGTGGTTAAAGGGATTGGCCATGGAACTATAAATACCAAGTCCCTCATTACAATATTTTATACTATTAAAAGGTTTTTATTTCTACTCATTTTCATCGCACCATTTACTGAGAGTTTATTCATTAGGGAACTTGTGTTTGTGTTTCTTTACGCAATACCCAGCATGCACCTCTCCATACTTCTTTGCATAATAATGTCCGTGTGCAGAATCTTGGCGTTGTTCTTGACTGCGACTTGACCCGTAAACATCAGGTGTCAGTCGTGATCAACTCTTCATTCTTCCACATGAAGAACATAGCCAGGATTAAGCACTGGATCCCCCTCCCAAGGAGGATCCCTTGTCCTGCGGGTGTGGGACGCCTGACCGTTCTCCTAACAGTTCCCAGAATCCCCGTGACTTCCTGTGGCGCCCGAGCTTTTAGCCACGCCGCTCCCACTCTCTGGAACAGTCTGTCTCGTTCAGTTCGAGCGGCCCCCCTCTGGGCATCTATCACAGGCTCAGGGCCGACCTGCTTACCCAGGCTTTTCATTACCGACCCACAACCTGTCCAGCATTTAATAGTTACAGCCCCGTCCCATCCTGTACTGCAGCGGTGCGCAAAGTGGGGGGGCACGTCCCCCGGGGAGGGGGGTGCGAGGCTCGCTGAGGGGGGCGCGGGGGTTACAGAGGCCTCGCACGCGCTTTCCGAAGGCATTTCAATTAATGCCGGGGGAGCTGCAGGGCCTCTGTAAACCTTACTTACCTTTATTCAGCCGCTCCTGGTGACGCGTCGCCATGGCACCGTGGCGTCAGATGATGCCGCGGGGTCATGTGACGTCACGTTGCCATGACGCCAGGACGTCTGAATCAAGGTAAGAGAGAAAATGCATTGGATGGGTCTTTTGTCACATTAAAGTGCCCTTTTAATCATTTTTTTGTCCTGGGTTCTTCCTGCTCCGTTTGTGCTGGTGCGCTTTTTGGTCTCCCTTTTCCCTGTAAGAGAGAAAAGATACAGTTCTGCAGGGGGGCGCAATCTTTTTCCCCTGTGCCCCTCTGCTGGCTTTCCCCCACTCCTTGCGCCCCCCCTCCCCCCCTCTGTACTGTATCTTTCCCTGTGTTTGGTCACATTTATAATCTTAATGTTTTCTTCTTTTTCCCTTTGTGTAACTGAAGGGCTGCGTCCCATTCGGAGAATAACATGCTATATAACTAAAGTTGTTGTTATGATTCTTAATTTCTTTAGCTGGGTTTTTTTATTACCCTTTTCCTATCATTTCAGTGAATCTGGGGCAGTTTCACCTTTTTCTCACTACCAGCCAGATTATACATAGCAATTAACAGGCGGCAAGAAACCATGTTTTCATCTTAAGCCGTTATCTTTTAGACCCGGGGTGTGCAAAGTTTTTGACCTGCGCCCCTTCCCCCCCCCCCCCCGCTGCCTCGCAGCTCCAGTGTTGGCGCCCCTCTCCTACGCCCCGGTGTCGAATGACGCTGCGGGTCATGTGACATCACGTGACCCCGCAGCGTCATTTCACGCGCGTTGCCATGGCGACACGTCACATCATCCCGCTGCATCTTTTGACGCTAAATTGCCATGGCGACGTGTCACCGAAGAGCCGGCTGACAGCAGGTAAGGGATGTTAGAGGCTTCACACCACCCCTGGCATTAACTTTAAATGCCTTGGGGAAGGGCGTGGGGGATTCTTGCGCCCCCAGTTTGTGCCCCCCCTGTTTTAGACATTGATGGCAGAACAACGTCTCCCTATTTTTATTTCCCAGACATCCTTGTGCGGTGGCTGCTCACACCATCAATCTCTGCTCCGAAACGCCTCGCCTATTCCAGACTGATTAGCTACGAGTATTTTACAGCCATCTTTATTATCCTACTAATATTGGGACTTTGTAAAGATGCTCTTGTCAGGCTGATGTAACGGCCGTAACTCACCTTCACATTCCAGGCTCGCGAGTTTCTGCTACACGTATGTAACGTTTCGGTTACACGGCAACGTTACGGCTTCAACATGCTAACATACACTGATCTAATTCTATATATAATCACAACGTGCTAACATACACTGATCTAATTCTATATATAATCACAACGTGCTAACATACACTGATCTAATTCTATATATAATCACAAAGTGCTAACATGTACTGATCTAATTCTATATATAATCACAAAGTGCTAACATATACTGA
>WSYH01004394.1:26352-41566 GCA_036426205.1 Ascaphus truei | reverse complement strand
TCACAACGTGCTAACATATACTGATCTAATTCTATATATAATCACAAAGTGCTAACATGTACTGATCTAATTCTATATATAATCACAACGTGCTAACATATACTGATCTAATTCTATATATAATCACAATGTCTAATATATGATACGCTCATTTTTGGGGCTCCCTTTCGCCCCACAAGTGACCTGCGTACGGCGGTCACACGTCTCCCGCTCTGCGGACAGCGGTCGCGCTTTTTGCGGACAGCGGTCGCGCTTTTTGCGGACAGCGGTCGCGCTTTTTGCGGACAGCGGTCGCGCTTTTTGCGGACAGCGGTCACACGTCGCGCTTTTTGCGGACAGCGGTCACACGTCGCGCTTTTTGCGGACAGCGGTCACACGTCGCGCTTTTTGCGGACAGCGGTCACACGGCGCACGCTCGGCGTACGGCGGTCTGGCGCTTTGCGTACAGCAGTCACACGTCACACACTCGTACGGCGGTCACACGTCACACACTCGTACGGCGGTCACATGTCACACCCTTTCACACCCTCTGTGATTGGCGATCACACGTTGCGTGCTTGGCGGTCGGTGTGCTCTGCGGTCGGCTGTCGGGCACACTCTGCGGTTGACGCGATCGGCTGTCGGGTACACTCTGCGGTTGGCGCGCTCTGCGGTCGGCTGTCGGGCACACTCTGCGGTCGGCGCGCTCTGCGGTCGGCGCGCTCTGCGGTGTTTTCATGCTGACCTTACTCTTCCTCCCACAGCTGGAGGTTCAGGTGGTGACCACGGAGAGAGCAAAACACTTCTACCGGGTGCAGGAGATCCCAGCACCTGTATACAGCGACTGTGACGAGTGGGAGGTGAGGGGCTCGTCAGCGGGAGGGGGTGAGGGGCTCGTCAGCGGGAGGGGGTGAGGGGCTCGTCAGCGGGAGGGGGTGAGGGGCTCGTCAGCGGGAGGGGGTGAGGGGCTCGTCAGCGGGAGGGGGTGAGGGGCTCGTCAGCGGGAGGGGGTGAGGGGCTCGTCAGCGGGGGGGTGGAGCATGAGGTGTAGGGCTTCGTGTTAGCAGGAGGGGTGAGGGCTCGTTAGCGGGAGGGGGTGAGGGGCCTCGTTGCGGGAGGGGGTGAGGGGCTCGTTAGCGGAGGGGGTGAGGAGCATGAGGTTTGAGGGGCTCGTTAGCCGGTAGGGGGTGAGGGCTCGTTACGCGGGAGGTGAGGAGCATGAGGGGTTGAGGGGCTCCGTTGAGCGGGAAGGGTTGTGGGGCTTGTATGGGAAGTGTGTGAGGGTGCTCGTTAGCGGGAGGGGGTGAGGGGCTCGTTGCGTGAGGGGGTAGGGGCTCGCTAGCGGAGGGGGTGAGGGGCTCCTAGCGGAGGGCTCGCTAGCGGAGGGGTGAGGGGCTCGCTAGCGGGAGTGGGTGAGGGGCTCGCTACGGCGAGGGGTGAGGGGCTCGCTAGCGGGAGGGGGTGAGGGGCTCGCTAGCGGGAGGGGGTGAGGGGCTCGCTAGCGGGAGGGGGTGAGGGGCTCGCTAGCGGGGAGGGGGTGAGGGGCTCGCTAGCGGAGAAGGGGTGAGGGGTCTCGTCTAGCGGAGGGGGTTGAGGGCGCTTAGCGGGGATTGGGTGCCAGTCTCTCGCTCTCTCTCCCCTCTGCCAGTCTCTCGCTCTCTCTCCCCTCTGCCAGTCTCTCGCTCTCTCTCCCCTCTGCCAGTCTCTCGCTCTCTCTCCCCTCTGCCAGTCTCTCGCTCTCTCTCCCCTCTGCCAGTCTCCCACTCTCTCTCCCCTCTGCCAGTACCTCTCTCTCGCTCTCTCTCCCCTCTGCCAGTCTCTCAGCATAAGTTCGGGTCAGTGCCAGGCCCCGGATCTCACTCCAATACAGAAGATTGGTTGGGAAGCAGCAGCATAACAAAGGAGAAATCAGGAAGGGCCCGAGCGCCTGCCTCAGAGAAAGACAGAGTATGGCACAGTTGCATGGAAGAAGATATATCCGAGCATTTGTAAGTGGCTTTTTTGTGGCTGTTCCGGTCACCGTGACTTTTCTTGATCGAGTGGCATGTATCGCAAGAGTGGAAGGCGTTTCAATGCAGCCTTCCTTGAATCCAGGTGGAAGAACTTCATCCGATGTAGTTCTTTTAAACCGATGGAGCATTAGGAATTACGAAGTCCAGCGCGGGGACGTCGTGTCTTTAATATCTCCAAAGAACGCAGAACAGAAGATCATTAAACGAGTGATTGCTCTTCAAGGAGACATTGTAAAGACAATGGGACACAAGAACAGATACGTCAAAGTTCCAAGTGGTCACGTGTGGGTAGAAGGTGACCATCACGGACACAGTTTCGACAGTAATGCTTTTGGACCCGTTTCTCTTGGGCTCCTACACGCACACGCCACTCACATCCTGTGGCCTCCTCACCGCTGGCAAACGTTGAGGCCTCTGCTTCCACGAGAACGCACACCGCGGCAGGGTGACGAAGACTGACTTCAACAGAGAAAGAGAAACATCTGTTTGCAATTGTTATTAATGAATGGGATGGCTAGGCAATTAAAGTTAAGCACTGTGACAATAAAGAATGCATATATATATATATTTCTTTCGCTTGTAATTTCTTTCAAATTAGAAGCTTCCCATTACATAAAAAAAGATTTTTGGATCTAAAATAGCCTTGGTTGGCTATACAGGGCGGAAGCCGGACGTTGCTTTCTGTAATAGAGTTCTCTTGTGTAATCTTTATTGCTATCTTAATACTCCCGATCTATACAGCTCCCTGATTCCGTACCTGGCACGGTCCCCTGGCACGCCTGATGCTCTTATGATGTACCAGGTGTGTCATGGGCACCAGTTTGTTTTCTGGGGGTGGTTGGGCTGACCGATTTTGATGGAAGCGCCCTTAATGTGTTTCCGACATCCAGGGCCTGGTCACGTCATGTGAATGAGCCGGATGGCTGGTGGTGCTCTGGTGTACCCTCCAATGAGGAGACGGTGACACTCTGGTGTACCCTCCAATGAGGAGACGGTGACACTCTAGTGTACCCTCCAATGAGGAGACGGTGACACTCTGGTGTACCCTCCAATGAGGAGACGGTGACACTCTGGTGTAGCTTCCTGTGATGAGATGTTGGCGCTCTAGTGTAGGTTCTGGTGAGGAGATGGTGACGCTCTGGTGTAGCCTCCGGTGAGGAGATGGTGGTGTTCTGGTGTAGCCTCCGGTGAGGAGATGGTGGTGCTCTGGTGTAGCTTCCGGTGAGGAGATGGTGGTGCTCTGGTCAGGAGATGGTGGTGCTCTGGTGTAGCTTCCGGTGAGGAGATGGTGGTGCTCTGGTGTAGCCTCCGGTGAGGAGATGGTGGCGCTATGGTGTAGCCTCCGGTGAGGAGATGGTAGTGCTCTGGTGTAGCCTCCGGTTAGGAGATAGTGGTGCTCTGGTGTAACCTCCGGTGAGATGTATAGTGGGCGTCATTCACTGGCTACCTAGGTAGAATTTAAGTTTTGAGTGTCGGTTTTATTTAGGTTTCTTCTGAAAAATACTAATATTTGTCCTTTCTTAAGTTCACCTGCAGGGCCTATAATGTGCCGTGGCTTCCTGGCAAGGTTAGGTGGCTTCCTGGCAAGGTTAGGTGGCTTCCTGAGCCTTACTGGGGTCGGAGATAAAATGGTCACGTTATCTGCATACAACACGCATGTGATGGCTGAATGAATCGGTGAATTTCTCCATTGATTTTGGGAGATCGTTAACCTGTATACGAAAGTGAGCAGGACTGAGACTGCGCCGAGTCTGACCACAGATTATATATCCGGTACGCCCCGCCTTCTCACAGCCGGTACGCCCCGCCATCTCACAGCCGGTACGTCCCGCCGTCTCACAGCCGGTACGTCCCGCCGTCTCACAGCCGGTACGCCCCGCCGTCTCACAGCCGGTACGCCCCGCCATCTCACAGCCGGTATCTCTCCTACCGCCATCTCACAGCCGGTACGTCCACGCACATTCTCACAACCGGTACGCCCGCCATTCACAGCGGTACGCCCCGCATCTCACAGCCGGTACGTCCCCCCGACCCCAATCTCACAGCGGTACGCCCCGCCATCTACAGCCGGTACGTCCCGCCTATCACAGCCGGTACGTCCCGCCATTCGCAAGCCTGTACGCCCGCCATCTCGCCGCCGGTACGCCCAGCCATCTCAACAGCCGGTGCGCCCCGCCATCTCGCAGCCGGTAACGCGCGCGTCTCGCAAGCCGGTAAGTCCCGCCGTCTCACAGCCAGGTACGCGCCGCAGTCTCACAGCCGGTACAGCGCGTACTCACAGCCGTTACGCACGCCGCCGTCTCACAGCCGTACGGCGCACGCCGTCTCACAGCCGGGTACGCGCCGCATCTCACAGCCGGTACGCCCCGCCGTCTCACAGACGGTACGCCCCGCCGTCTCACAGCCGGTACGCCCGCGTCTCGCAGCCGAGACGCGCCGCCTCTCACAGCCGGTTCGCGAGCCATACGCGCCGCTTCTCACAGCCGGTAGCCCGCCATATCACAGCCGGTACGCCCCGACCGTCTCACAGCCGATACGCGCCGCCTTCCACCAGCCGTGTACACGCCAGCACCGTCTCACACGAGCCGGTCTCACGACCCGAAGCCCATCTCACAGCCGGTACGCCTCCGCCCGTGCTCACAGCCGGTACGACCGTCTCACAGCAGTACGCCAGTCCCACTCACAGCGGTAAATTATAATACAATAATGTTGAAGGGTATCGGGGAGGGGGTCTCGGTGTAAGGGTATCGGGGAGGGTTCTGGTTGTGATTGTTGAGGGTAGTGTTCTGTTGTAAGGGTATCGGGGAGGGGGTATCGGTGTAAGGGTAGAGGGGGGGGGTGGGGTTCGGGTAAGGGTACGGGAGGGGTCCGGTTGTAAGGGTATCAGGGAGGGGGTAATGTGAAAGGGTCTCAGGGAGGGGGGGTCTCGGTGTAGGGTCGAGTAGGGTGAGAGGTGGGTGGTTGGAAGGGGTACGGGGAGGGGTTCGGTGTGAAGGGTATCGGGGAGGGGGTTCGGTTGTAAGGGTATCAAGGGAGGGGTTTGTTGTAAGGGTATTAGGGAGGGGGTGGTGTTTCTGTATGGTTGGGGAGGCTACGTGTATTAAGGGACGGGGGGGGTCTCGGTGTAAGAGTATTGGGGAGGGGGTAATGTAGCTACTACGTCATTGTGCCCCCGTGGCCAGGTGGCTAAAAATGTTCTCTCCTCTCTCTCGCGCTACTCTCTACCCCTACTCCTTCTCCCTCTCCTCTCTTCGCCCACCTCTTCTTTCTCCTCTCTCCTCCCCCCCCCCCCCTCCTGCTTTTTTTTATTTCAGATGTGGACGCGGCGCTCGGACCCTGTGTTACACATTGATCTCCGGCGCTGGGCTCACCTCCTGCTCCTCGCTCCCCTCGATGCCAACACCTTGGGGAAAATCGCCAGTGGCATCTGTGACAACCTCCTGGTAAGAGCCGTGCGCCCCCTCTCTCACCCAACCCCTGTGCCGTGCCCCCCCAGCTGGAACCTCTCTCACCCGCCCACAAGCTGTGCCCCCCTGGCTGGACCCTGTCTTCCCCCGCCCCCCCGAGCTGTGCCCCCAGCGACCCTCTTCACGTGCCCCGCCACGTGGAAACCCGCCGGCCGGATTCTCTCACTCGTCCCCGAGCCATGCCCCCCCCCTTGTCCTTTCCCTCTCTCATCCAACCCCGAACTGTGCCCCCCCCCGAGCCGTACCTCCGGCCAGACATTCTCTCACCCGTCACCGAACTGTACCCCCCCCCACCAGCTGGACCCTATCTCACTGGCCACCGAGCCTTCCGCCCCCTCTGTATATGTCAGTGCTATATATCTGTGTATAACACATCTCTGTATATTACAGCGCTAAACCTCCCACCCCATTCTTGTTTGCAGACCTGCGTGGTCCGTGCGTGGGATTTAAAGAAGCCATTGCTGTTCTGCCCAGCCATGAATACCGCGATGTGGGAGCATCCAATCACAGCCCAGCAAACCGCGCAGCTCCGGGGTTTTGGCTGCACGGAGATTCCCTGCGTGGCCAAGAGGCTCGCATGCGGTGACACAGGTCAGGAGTGTTCCACCCCTAACTGCCAGCGCACGCCGAGAGGCGTAATAACACGCCGAGAGACACGCGGAGCGGTGCAACCACACGCGGAGCGGTACAACAATGCAGAGTAGTATAACAACTGTGGCAAATGGCTCCCTTCTTGTAGCGCTGCCGTTTGCCCAGGCTCTGCGCGACAGTCTTCTAGGGTTTAATTTGTAGAAAAGGGGGACAAACACGTGTATACACACAAGGGGCACTCAGCCCTCAACGGTTTATTTTTCCATTAGTGACACTAAACATTTTAAACACTGTCACTTTAAGAAACAAAAGAAATCATAAAAATAAACATCTACTCCTGTCACGAGTCTAACTCGCAGCATATCCCTATCTGCAATGTTGGCTGGGTAAGCCAGTTACCAACTTAATATAACACAGAGATAACATTCAGTCCTTAACTGTCAGATGGGGACAGCGTCCCAATAGATTCTCTGTTGCTGCAATACGTGGGGGAGGGGGGGCGTCTACCCCTAACTGGATCCTGGGGAGCAGCAGCCTCCCAGCCTCCAGGCTCTAAGAGAGAGACTGAAGCAGCCAAACTAACTGCAATATATTCCTCTTTCTCAATTGGGAGGGCAGGTGAATGAAAACCAGAACCGCTGTAAACTTTGGCCTGGAGTTTCCATCCCACAGTCTCAGCAAATGTGAAACCGTGGAATGGATAAAAAAAAAATATTTTCACTTTTTGCCTTAAATTGGACGCAGAGCTTTATAACAACAATATAATAACACGCAGAGATATAATAACACGCAGAGCAGTAGAATAACTACGCACTAGAGACAATTAATACATGCGACGATAGATATAATACAGACACGGTTTAATAACACACGCAGAGACATATAATAACATGCAGAGATATAATAACACGCAGGTTTAATAACACGCAGAGACATTAATAACATGCAGAGATATAACAAACACGCAGGTTTAATAACACGCAGAGACATATAATAACATGCAGAGATATAACAACACGCAGGTTTAATAACACGCAGGTTTAATAACACGCAGAGAGATATAATAACAATATAATAACACGCAGAGATATATAATAACACACAGAGCGGTTTAATAACACGCAAAGATATAATAACACGCAGAGATATGTAATAACACACAGAGCGGTATAATAACACGCAGAGAGATATAATAACACACAGAGCGGTATAATAACACGCAGAGAGATATAATAACACAGAGCGGTATAATAACACGCAGAGATATATAATAACACAGAGCGGTATAATAACACGCAGGTTTAATAACACACAGAGCGGTATATCATCACCGCAGGTTAATAACCACAGCACGGACGGAACAAATCAGATAGCTATAACACGCGGAGATATATAATAACACAGAGCGGTATAATAACACGCAGATTTAATAACACACAGAGCGGTATAATAACACGCAGGTTTAATAACACACAGAGCGGTATAATAACACGCAGGTTTAATAACACACAGAGCGGTATAATAACACGCAGAGATATATAATAACACAGAGCGGTATAATAACACGCAGGTTTAATAACACGCAAAGAATTAATAACACACAGAGCATATACACACGATCACTGACACACATACTGACACACATACTGACATACATACTGTGACGGGAGCTTTGTGACAGGCTATTAATAATACACCACCAAAGATATAACTGGGTTGAACCGGACGAGACTTAGATATGATAAAATATAATTTATTCCTTGAAAAAGGTGAACACACGAGATTATACAAATAACAGACAAAATATTGACACTTACTTAAAGGTTAGGACAAGAAAGCCATCAGGATACAGGATGGGCCATTTCTTCCATAATTCAGTTGACATCACAGCAATACATGCAGCTCATGAAGGCACATGAAGGAACACTTGAGTAAGGGGTGACTCTGACTTTTATACCATTTACCCCCTTCTCTTACACGCTAGGCGCCGAGCTGTCTAGCACAAATCTCTTTGAAGCAGATTTTGGCTTCCATTGTAAGTGTGAAGTATCACACTTAAAACCACTCAGCCCCTTTGTTCTTGCCACCAGTATAAACAATTAGGGCAGTTACCTTTTTGATCACCGGGCTATGTTAATTCTTTGCAGGATGCTCTTCCTGCCTATTAACATAGCAGAAGGAGTCTGCAGTTTTCAGAGCAGACCCAAACCCCATATACATTTTAATACCTACACATATTAAAATACCTGGTTCTGGTAGGTCCAGCGGGTCCAAACTTTCCAGACCTTAATGCCGGAAGTGGTACACTATAGGGTCCAACTTTCAGCCTGCTGCGACCTATGGAACCGGAGTTATACAAATATCACATAAACTGTTTCATATTTTATTATAAAAATCTCCGCTAAAAAGAAATCTCAGCGTTTCACTAAATCCCCATTGAAAACAACGGGCTCCGCCGCCGTGGGTTTCAATGGAGCAACTCCGCCGTTGTAGTCAATGGAGTTTCCCGCCATAGACTTTCAATGGAGGAACCGCCGCCATTGACGTCTATGAGAAAATTCACAAATCTTTACCTCCGTCCACACTCCGTCTGGTTGGTCTGAGGGGGCTGGGAATGGGCATGCATTAAAGCCGGAACCTTGGCTATATGTCACCCAAATCTCATCCCTCTGGTCCTTCCAGAACCAGAGATATGGACTTACACATTTCAACATTTCACACTTAGTTGTTTTTTCGCCATGCGGCTTTTCCCCATTGGAATCAATGGCCGGCGCCGCCATTGACAATGCATGGCGCCCGTCGCCATTGGATTTAATGGTGCGACCCTCCTCCGCTCGACCCTTTACGGGGGTCCCTCATTTCCGGACCCGGTGTGGATCGTGTGTGGGGGGTTCCTAGGGGTTAGGGACAAAAAGAACTTTATTCCCAGGGGCCCTAGAACCCAAGATTCCCACGCCAATTGTCGTTGAACTTGACCAAAGTGATTAAACACTTTTAAAAGACATTGTATCCGCTTTTGCGGTCTGCGGTTTGGATGGCTGCCAGCCTGTTCCTCGAGGCCGGCGTTGAGGAATCTCCATTGAAGTCAATGAGCCCATTGACTTACAATGGGAAACCGCCGCTCCTCCTCTCGGACATCACCTGCTGGTCGTCGCTGGAAAACAGGTCCAAAACCGCTACTTCTGCCATTAGAACGCATGGAGGCTCAATGGCGACCTTTGGACGGCTGCAAAATGGAGCCTGAAAAGGCGGGAAAATTACACAAAGGGCTATGATCACCATTTTAACATTAACCCCTTCTCTCCCGCATCAACCCTAGTGTATGTGTGAGTGCAAACACCAGGATACCACAATACATTTACACAGGGGAATAAACATTTGAATAGTGAAGCAAGGCAAAACACATTACTGGACCTCAGTCCAGTTAACCCCTTGCTTCCCAGGTGAGAGTAGAGGGTGGCCAAATGGGGTGTAACCCCTTTAATCCCGGGCCAAATCCTCTCTATCATCACACATACTGACACATACATACATAGGCGCACAGACGCACTGCACAGATACACAGGCACGCACTGCATACAGACGCTGACGCACTGCACAGATACACAGGCACGCACTGCATACAGACACGCCCGCTGCATACAGACGCTGACGCACTGCACAGATACACAGGCCGGACTGCATACAGACACGCCCGCTGCATATAGACGCTGACGCACTGCATACAGACACGCCCGCTGCATATAGACGCTGACGCACTGCATACAGACACGCCCGCTGCATACAGACGCTGATGCACTGCACAGATACACAGGCCGCACTGCATACAGACACGCCCGCTGCATATAGACGCTGACGCACTGCATACAGTCACGCCCGCTGCATATAGACGCTGACCGCACGGCATATGACACGCTCACTCCCGCATGCGTCTATAGACGCTGACGTACACACATTAACACACTGGTCACAGTCTATGCAGACTGATGTATAGAATGATGGTACAGATTTGGGCATGGACACGCTGACACACATTGGCATCGTGTGCCAGTTTACTTATACGGGTGTTACGCCCCTATAGGTATCTAGGCCTCGGATATAGTAGGCGCGACGGAACACATGGGGTCGCGCGCCTGTAAGAGAAGCGATACGTGGCCTGTAGGAGTCCTATGACGTGTGCGATGAGGAGGTGGGGCCGTGATGTCACGTACGGTTCGCCCTCATTGGATAAACCGCCCACGTGACCCACCCACCGCGCGAACAAATAAAAAAAATACAAAGAAAAGTGCGCGCTGTCCCAAAATAGTCCCCTTCAATCCCAGAATTGGTGGCGACCCCTCTCCTGCTCTCCTGTGATCAGCGGAGTTAGACTGGAACATATACAACAAAAAAGGGGCAAAGAGAGAAAAACACAATAAGTCTCAATTCAATAAAATGTATAAAATAGGCTAAATAACACTTACATATGAAAGTAGCATCATGTACATCCAATCATCCACACATCCATTAGGAGACCACCACGGGGAACAGATGATGGGGTCCCACAATCCACGGTACTGAATCATGCTGGAACCCGATCTGGTTCTCGCTGCAAGATGGCAGAAGCTGTGGATATGGTTGGAGTTCACTTCCTCGTGGAGACAGGGGGATGATGGTAGCTATAGGACGTAGAGGCGTCACGTGGCTACCTGATGACTTCGCCTCTACGCGTTTCGCGTCATATGACGCTTCATCAGGGGGTTGGTTTTAATGATCCTACGGCCGGTCTTAAATAGCAAAAGGGTTTTAACCCACAGCCAATAAGGATCTCAATCGGATGCAGAATAAAGCCTTCCAATTAGTGTAATCATAAGAAATGCTAAGCTACAAAAAAACATAACCATACACAAACCTTGGCTAACTAAGACAATGCACATATAATAAACCACAAAGTTTGTAAGGCAATTGATAAATTGTGTGATTAGGTGTTCTTTACCTTTTTATAGCACATATACGTTTATCGCGTGACCTATATGGACATACCACGCATTTGCCACGTGTATAGTTCCCTTTGGGTTTCTGTAAAAAGTTCCCACACTGAGTGAGGTATGTTGGATGTATCCTTTTTCAAAACACTCAGAGCCAATAGATTTTTGAGATTTTGGCTTTCCTAAAAGCTATTTTCGGTTTTGATGCAATCCTATCTTGCAAAATGGGGTCCATTTGGAGGACACCCCAATGTTTTTGCAGAATTCTGACAATTATAATTTCCTGTTTACAGAACCCTGTGATAAATAGTGCTGTATCTCCACTTTTATCTCCTGTTATATATTTTATGTGGTTCTTTTTGGGGATCAAAAGATGTTCCCTAGGATAGTCTCTCTACTTTTCTTAAATCGATTTATCAATCAATTCTATTGACGAACCTCTTGGCTATCACTCCAGATTGTTCGAAAGTCTAATACCTGTGAGCAAGTCCTACGAACTCGGAGTAGTTGGCCGTATGGAATGTTAATTAAGGATTGGCGCGAGTGGTTGCTCTGATAATCAAGGTGTGAATTGACATCAACCTTTTTGAAAAAGGGTAAAAAGATACACAATCTATCACAGCTCTTTTTGACCCATCACCAAGGTAAACCCGATGGATGACACTTTAGGGGTATGAGGTGGTTCTAAGAGATCCTAGAAGAGGGGACAGAGAGTTGAAACTCCTCCAAAGAGAGCAGTTCTGGATATATTTATTTATTTATAAAATATTTTACCAGGAAGTAATACATTGAGAGTTACCTCTCGTTTTCAAGTATGTCCTGGGCACAGAGTAAAACAAATAATACATGGTTACAAATACAGTTACATAAATGAACAGGGTATACATTATATACAAGACATTGCGTGCACAGTTAAAGAAAATATATATTATGGGCGTATGAAACAGTTACAGACCAGATTAAAATGTGAGACACCCTTAGATTTGAAAGAACTTAAACTGGTGGTGGATGTGAGAGTCTTTGGTAGGTTGTTCCAGTTTTGGGGTGCACGGTATTAGAAGGTGGACGTCCGGATACTTTGTTGAGCCTTGGGACCATGAACAGTCTTTTGGAGTCTGATCTCAGGTGATAAGTGCTGCATGTGGTAGGGGTGAGGAGCTTGTTCAGATAGCTGGGTAGCTTGCCCATGAAGAATTTAAAGGCAAGACAGGAAAGGTGAACTTTGCGCCTAGACTCGAGTGATGACCAATCTAGTTCTTTGAGCATATCGCAGTGATGTGTGTTGTAGTTGCATTGGAGAACAAAACGACAAATTGAATTGTAGAGGGTGTCAAGTTTTCTAAGGTGGGTTTGAGGTGCCGAGCCGTATACTATGTCTCCATAGTCAATAATTGGCATTAGCATCTGCTGTACGATACGCTTTCTGACCAGGAGACTTAGGGAGGATTTGTTCCTGTAAAGTGCCCCTAGTTTGGCATAGGTCTTGGTTGTCAGGATATCAATGTGCATCCCGAATGTTAAGTGGGAGTCAAACCATAAGCCCAGGTATTTAAAACTAGTAACAGGAGTTAGGGTGGTGTTAGCGTTGGTTCTAATCAGGAGCTCAGTCACTGGAAGCTTTAAAAATTTAGTCTTGGTCCCGAATACCATTGTTACAGTCTTATCAGTGTTTAAAAACAGTTTGTTTTGGGAAATCCAGTTTTCGAGTCTCAAAAAGTCAGACTGAAGTATGTGTTGAAGGTTAGAGAGGCTATGGCTGTGTGCATATAGGATTGTGTCATCTGCAATACATGTGTTTATTGAGGCTTCCTTACAAGCTGTGGGAAGATCATAATGAACACTGAGAAGAGTAGGGGCCCAAGAACAGAGCCTTGCGGGACACCACAGGTGATATCCGGGGTTGGAGTTAGCCTGAGATGGACCATGTTGAATCTTCCTGATAGGTAGGATTGAAACCAGTTTAAAGCAAGCTTCCCTATTCCAGAGCTCTGGAGTTTCTTGAGCAGGATAGCATGACCAACTGTGTCAAAGCCTTTGCAAAATCTAGGAATGCGCACCATGAGTTGTCCCCGTTCCATTCCACACTGGATTTCATTGCAAACTTTTAGCAGGGTAGTTACAGTGGAGTGTTTGGGACAAACCCAGATTAGATTGGCTAGGGAATTTGTCTTGGTATAGAAATCGCTTAATTGGGAGTGACACACATTTTTCCATGACTTTGGATAGAATTGGGAGAAGTGAGATTGGCCTGTAGTTTGAGACAGTGTTTTTGTCCCCACTTTTGAAGATTGGGACAACTCTGGCAGTTTTCCAGGTCTTAGGGATATGGCCTGCAGACAGGATAGAGTTGACTATGGACGCAATTGGTTTGGCAATGGCTGGGGCACCAAGTCGTAGGAACCTAGATTGTAGTAAGTCAGGTCCACATTGGCTGCTAAGTTTTAGTTTGAGGAGCGCTTGTATAATCTCCTCTTCAGATACTGGGCCAAATTGAAAATTGTGGGCAGTGTTGGGAGGGGGTTGGACTATAGGGGTACTCCCAGGATGAGATTCAGGTTTGTGGTTTGGGCTGCGTTTTGCTAATAAGTTAGTGGCGCACCCCACAAAGTAATCATTGAATGCATTTGCAATGTCAGTGGGGTCTGTCAGAGTAATATCCCCCTTAGTGATATTACTTGGTTGTTGATGGTTAGGAGGCTGGAATATATTGTTGATAACCTTCCAGAAGTTAGCTGGGTTTGTTGTATTTTGGTGGAGATTGTCAGAGTAATATTGTGCTTTTGCATGCCTTGTTTGCCTTGTGCACATGTTCCGCATGCATCTGTAGTGATTGAGATCCTTGGTAGTGCCAGTTACTTTGTAGCTTTTCCACAAGGTATCCCTGAGCTGGTAGAGTGCAATAAGGTCAGTTGTAACCCATGGAAGGTGGGCCCCCCGTACCCTTATTTTGCGTAGTGGAGCATGGGTATCGCAGAGTTTTAAGAACTCGGATTGGAAATAGTCGAGCGCAGAATCAGGGTCTGGAATTAAATCGATTCTGTGCCATGGGCAGTTGGTAAGGTCATCCAGAAACTGTTGTGGGTTAAAGTTTTTAAATGTTCTAGTGAGGAGAACTTTAGGGCTTGATTGGATATACACGTTGGGTAGCAAAGCACCAGTAGGGGGGGGGGGGACTGAATGAGTTAATAGAATTGGCCCCACTCCTAAAATAGGATATGCTGCTTACCCAACGTGTGGACACCAGATAATTATAGATCTGAAAGTTTAATGATATGCACTCATATGTATATACCTATATATGTTGATATGTATATACCTATATATGTTGATATGTCATCAGATCTTTAGGATTTTTTTGTATTCATTTCATGATGATATTATTGCTTTTGGTCTGTTTATTAGCTTACAACAATTTGTCATCTTGCTTAGTTATGTGTTTGTGTGTGTATATGCAGTGGTCGACAAATCACCAAAAAATCTACTCGCCACACAAAAAAATCTACTCGCCACCTAGTACCAAACATGTGCTGCTTGGGCCAATAGGAGCTCGCCACGATGTTAAATCCACTCGCCCGGGGCGAGCAAATGTATAGGTTTGTCGAACACTGTGTATATGTATATAATATATGTATGTTTATATCCATGTGTGTATTTCATTAACACTTAAAAATAATAAATGCATATCAGTAATACTCAGCCTCTATCGTTTGAGAGTAAGGTATCTTGGTTTGTTTTGTCTTGTTTTGTTATTATATGTGCATTGTCTTAGTTAGCCAAGGTTTGTGTATGGTTATGTTTTTTGTAGCGTAGCATTTCTTATGATTACACTAATTGGAAGGCTTTATTCTGCATCCGATTGAGATCCTTATTGGCTGTAGGTTAAAACCCTTTTGCTATTTAAGACCGGCCGTAGGATCAATAAGACCAACCCCCTGATGAAGCGTCATATGACGCGAAACGCGTAGAGGTGAAGTCATCAGGTAGCCACGTGACGCCGGACGTCCTATAGCTACCATCATCCCCCTGTCTCCACGAGGAAGTGAACTCCAACCATATCCACAGCTTCTGCCATCTTGCAGCGAGAACCAGATCGGGTTCCAGCATGATTCTGCACCGTGGATTGTGGGACCCCATCATCTGTTCCCCGTGGGGGTCTCCTAATGGATGTGTGGATGATTGGATGTACATGATGCTACTT
>WSYH01004394.1:0-18963 GCA_036426205.1 Ascaphus truei | reverse complement strand
AGGATGAGGCATGGGGGGGAGGGGATGCTGGCACAGAGGATATAAAGAATGAGGCATTGGGGGGGATGCTGGCACAGGATATAAAGGATGAGGCATGGGGGGGGGGGATGCTGGCAGAGAGGGTATAAAAGACGAGGAATTTGCCTACAGATCACCTCGCTGCCTCCAGGGTGGGCATGGGGCCTGGAGCACACACACACACACACACACACACACACACACACACACACCTCTGTTGTGTGTGTGTGTGTGTATATATCTGTCTCATGCATGTACATGTCCTCCCCCTGCAATCAGGAGATCCTATTACATCAGATCTCATTAGTTGGGTGCTGGCGGTGCCTGTCCCTGCGCCTCAGGCTCCGGGAACCTCTGGGGATATACCGACCAGAGCAAAAACAATCATCTTCCTTTCCAGTGACGCCCGAAATACATGAGATACCCCCATATAACACATCAAGTGCTCACGTTTTATACAGAGGCATTCACCCTCTATCTACAGTGTTTATTGATAGACTGAACTCACTCTATATACAGATACAGGGAGAAGAGCTGACACTATAAACAGATACAGGGAGAAGAGCTGACACTATATACAGATACAGGGAGAAAAGCTGACACTATAAACAGATACAGGGAGAAGAGCTGACACTATATACATATACAGGGAGAAGAGCTGACATTATATACATATACAGGGAGAAGAGCTGACATTATATACAGATACAGGGAGAAGAGCTGACACTATATACAGATACAGGGAGAAGAGCTGACACTATATACAGATACAGGGAGAAGAGCTGACACTATATACAGATACAGGGAGAAGAGCTGACACTATATACAGATACAGGGAGAAGAGCTGACACTATATACAGATACAGGGAGAAGAGCTGACACTATAAACAGATACAGGGAGAAGAGCTGACACTATATACAGATACAGGGAGAGACAGATACAGGGAGAAGAGCTGACACTATATACATATACAGGGAGAAGAGCTGACATTATATACAGATACAGGGAGAAGAGCTGACACTTTGTCTACAGATACAGGGAGAAGCAGCGCAACCTATATACATAATACAGGCGAGAAGACGCTGAATGATATACAGATACAGGAGCAGCGCTGACACTTTGTCTAAAGAGTACACGGGAGAAGAGCTGACACTTATACCGAATCGCCGGAGAAGAGCTAGCTGACACTATTATACAGATACCAGGGAGAGAAGACTGATGCACACTATATACAGCCATCACAGGGAGAAGAGATGATGCACATATATACAGATACACGGGAGTATAGTTGAAACTATATACAGAGACAAGAAGCAGCTAACACCATTATAGATGAAAACAGCGGGTGAGAGCCTGACAGTCTATATAAAGTGCAAGCGCACTTGCTGATGCCCATAGGTCCTGATGAGTAATGCTTACAGAAACAGAACAGGATTTGGGATGGAGTAAGAAATAGGGAAGAGTGACTGGGCACGAAGGAAAACCGTACAGAGTGAGGAGGAGATGACCAAGCAAGGTAAGTCAACTTTGAAAGAGTGCGACCTAAAGAGATCCCGAAATGCCGGGGGGATAAAGGACCAACAGTGCTCGCTGAGGGCAACAGACCTGAATTCTATGAGAGTGAAAGCCGGGTGAGAGGAGCCCAAGCAGCTTCTCACGTGCATGAAACAAGCGAACCGATGCCAGGTATGGCTCACCAGAGGATAATCACCCAACGAACCAAAGGCTTGTAACAGCTAATGCCCCACAGAACCGAGCGGTGACACGCTTAGCGAGAATACAGGGAGAGGAGATGATGGGACCAACTCCTAATATAACAGGAGACGAGGGAGAGAGAAAGCTGACATACTATATCAGATACCGGAGAGAAAGACGACACTCATATATACAGATACGAGAGAGAAGAGCTGAAACATTACATAGATCCCATACAGATACCGGGAGAAGAGCTGACACTCTATAACAGAAAGCGGAGAGAAGAGCTAACACTTATAACAGATTTACCGACTTGAGAAGAAGACTTGACACTCTATATACCAGATCACAGGCGAGAAGAAGCTGACATATCTATATACAGATACAGAGAGAGCGACACATAACAGACTTAAGAGGAAGCGACACTCTATACAGATACCGGGCGGAGGAGAGAGAACTAATACCAGCGCAAGCTACATTATATACAGATACAGGGAGAAGAGCGGACACCTATATACAGATACAGGCGAGAGAAGAAAGAGCTGGACATCTATTACATGATACAGGGAGACAGGAGCCTACACTATATACAGATACCGGGAGAAGAGAGCTGCCACTCTATATACCAGATACGAGGGGAAGGAGAAGGCTACACTACTATACAGATTACACAGAGAGACGAGCTGACACTATATACAGGTAGATACAGAGAAGGCATGAACAATAGACAAGACCGGGAGAAAGCTAAGAGTGACGAGCAATTCAGAAGAAAAGAACTGAATATAACAAGAAAGGAGAGAAGAGTGGAGAGGACGAACTATTTAACAGCATACAGAGAAGAGCGACCAACGTATAAGCAGACGAGAGAGCTACACTATATGACAGATACAGGGAGAAGAGTGCAATAAGACAGGAGAGAGCTGACACTATATACGATGACAGGCGAGAGAAGAGTCGACACTCTATATAAGATACAGGCCGAGAAGAGCTGACTGACGACAGTTACAGAACAGGAAGAGCGAGAGCTGACATATATACAGATACAGCGGGAGAAGATGCGGACAGCTATACAATCAAGACGACATAAGAATACACGGAGAGAGAAGAGCTGACACTTATATACAGATGACTGATGAGAAGAGCGACACCTCTATGACATGATACAGGGAGAAGAAGATGACACCTATATACAGATACAGGGAGAAGAGCTGAACACTCCTATATACAGATACAGGGGAGAAGCGAGCCGACACTACTATATACGATACAGGGACGAGCAGAAGATTGACACGTGAGATACAGATCACGGAGAAGAGACTAACACCTATATACAGATATACAGCGGAAGAAGAGCTATGACACTATAGAACAGATACAGGCGAGAAGAGCTAAGACACTATCTAAGAAGAACAGGGAGAAGAAGCGACAATCTAATACATACAGCAGGAGAAGAGGCTGACACGTATACAATTACCGAGGGGCAGAAAGAGCAGATCAATCTATATACAGATACCGCGGAAGAGCCCTGACACTCTATAATACAGATAACGAGGAAGAACGAGATGACACTATTATACAGATACCGCAGAGAAGCAGCATGCCACAATTATATAAAGGGAATACGAGGGGACGAAGAAGAGCTGAGACGCTATATACAGATACCGCGGAACGAGAAGAGCGACACTTATATTACGAAATACACCGAGAGATAGAGCTAGACACTCCTATATACAAGGATACGCAGAGAAGAGATCTGACACTCTATATAACAGATACCGACGGAGCATGAGAGCTGACAATATATACAGAACAGCAGGAGAAGCGCTGACACTCTATATACAGAAAAACCGAGAGAGAGCTGACAATATATACAGGAACCGAGGAAAGAGCATGCACACTCTATATACAGATACAGGAGAAGCGCTGACACTCTATTACAGAACAGGGAGACGAGCTGGACAACTGACATATATACAGATACAGGGATGATAGATTCTCGCCGGGAAATAATATATAAAGATACTCAGGGAGAAGAGCTGACACTATATACATATACAGGGAGAAGAGCTGACACTATATATAGATACATGGAGAAGAGCTGACACTCTATATACAGATACAGGGAAAAGAGCTGACACTCTATACAGATACACAGAGAAGAGCTGACACTATATACAGATACACAGAGAAGAGCTGACACTATATACAGATACCGGGAGAAGAGCTGACACTATATACAGATAGAGAGAAGAACTGACACTATATACAGATACAGAGAGAAGAGCTGGCACTTTGTATACAGATACAGAGAGAAGAGCTGACACTCTATATACAGATACAGGGAGAAGAGCTAACACTGTATACAGATACAGGGAGAAGAGCTGACCCTATATAAAGATACAGGGAGAAGAGCTGACACTATATACAGATACAGGGAGAAGAGCTGACACTCTATATACAGATACAGGGAGAAGAGCTGACACGCTGTATACAGATACAGGGAGAAGAGCTGACACTATATACAGATACAGGGAGAAGAGCTGACACGCTGTATACAGATACAGGGAGAAGAGCTGACACTATAGAAATACATGGAGAAGAGCTGACACTCTATATACAGATACTGGGAGAAGAGCTGACACTCTATGTACAGATACAGGGAGAAGAGCTGACACTCTATATACAGATACAGGGAGAAGAGCTAACACTCTATATACAGATACAGGGAGAAGAGCTGACACTCTATATACAGATACAGGGAGAAGAGCTGACACGCTGTATACAGATACACGGAGAAGAGCTAACACTCTATATACAGATACAGGGAGAAGAGCTAACACTCTATATACAGATACAGGGAGAAGAGCTAACACTCTATATACAGATACAGGGAGAAGAGCTGACACTCTATATACAGATACAGGGAGAAGAGCTGCCACTATATACATGTAACGGGTATTCCCTGTGAATACAGACGCTACTGCCTGCTGTGTAACTTGTGTGGCCCTCAGGAGCCTAAGCCTCCGCTCGGGGAGCCTGGGGCACATACATATAACACAATCTCGTGGTGCAGCGCCTCCACCTGCGATGGCTCCCGCCAGAGGGGGAGTGGTTCCTCGCAGGACATATATATATATATATCACTCCACACCCCTGCACCGAGAGCCGCCGGGAGCTCCGCAACGTGACCGCGGCCCTAGCAACGGGCCGCACGCGTCCCCAGCGACCGGCCGCATTCCAGAAAGAGGCGCGCTATGCTCGCACACGCCCCCGCACCTCTCCAGGAGCGGCTGCTGTGAGTACCCGGAGGGGGGGGGGGCGTGCGCACTGAAAGGGGGACCTGGCTACATACAGATACAGGGAGAAGAGCTGACACTCTATACAGATACAGGGAGAGGTACAGTGAGGTACTGGTATACACATACCAAACATTCATGTAAATAAAGGAGTATAATTAGTATATATCATATACACAGACATATATATACACACACACACATATATATATACTGTATATACAGTACACATTCCCATATACACAAACACACACATATATATATATATATATATATACAGTGTTCGACAAACCTATACATTTGCACGCCCCGGGCGAGTGGATTTAACATCGTTGCGAGCTCCTATTGGCCCAAGCAGCACACGTGTGGTACTAGGTGGCGAGTAGATTTTTTTGTTCGGCGAGTAGATTTTTTTGGTGATTTGTCGACCACTGTCTATAGATATATAATCAAAAAATAAATAGACGATACCGTTCTGTGGCTAACGAAATGCTTTTATTTGTGCGAGCTTTCGAGATACACTGATCTCTTCTTCCGGCGATGTTACAATGAATGAAGCAAAAGCTATACTATAAAAAGTGTCTATTGAAATGTTATCTGTGCTGGTCCTTCCCCCGGTGTGGATGTGTTTTATGGCTAGAGGTGTCAAAAGGTTCCTGAAAGCAAGTGATGTAAGAGTGTGTGTGTGTATCAGTGTGAATAAGAATGAATGGAGAGCCCACAGTATATACAGTGCTTTACAAAAGGTGTGTGTGGAGTGGGAGTGGATATAAATGGTGTGGGTAGGTGTGGAAATGTGAGAGATTGTAGCACAACTAAAAGTGTGTGTGGATACTATGTGGTCCCTATTGGTGTATAGGGATGGAAAAACAAGGAGTATTAGTATGTGTAAGAGACAGCTGTGTGTGCATACATATAGCACAGTATGTACAGGCATGGCCTTTAGCGCTCATGGGAAGAGAGTCCACTTGTGTCAGTAATGACTCATAAAATTTCGATCTCTGTTTGGCCACCGCTAAGTGTACGGTATCATCTATTTATTTTTTGATTATTGAAGCTCGGCTAACACGGTACTGATACCTCTATATGTATGTGTATATATATATATACATATATATATACTGTACAAACTCACATATACACACATACATAGTGGTGAGAAAAAGTTTGGGAACCGCAATAGTTACAGAATTTCTATGAGTTTTTCTACGATAAACTTCCTAAATCAAAACCAGCCTTTTCTTAAATATTCAAAAGGGTTAATATTAACCAAATTACATGTGTGTTGAAACAAAACGATGTATGAATTAGACAAACAATGAGTAATTAAGAGTCAGGGTATGTGAAAAAGTGAAACCCTGGTTTTATCAGCTAAATAAAAGGGGATAATTAAAATCCAGTGTTTAAATAATGAGGTCGTTCTTCAGGGGTGAGTTTAGGAGTCACCACCCTATATAAAGATCCGAAACTTTGTGAGTTTGGCCTTCACCATACAGGTGTGTGGAAACACGTCATGCCATGCTCAAAATAAATCTCTGAGAACCTCAGAAAAACAGTTATTGATGCTCATCAGTCTAGAAAGAGTTACAAAATAATTTCTAAGGATTTGGGGCTCCACCAATCCACTGGCAGACAGATAGTCTGCAAATGGAGACAGTTCAAGATCACAGTCACTCTACCCAGGAGCGGTCGTCCTACCAAAATCTCTCCAAGAACAAACCGGCAAACCATGCAGGAAGTCACAAAGAACCCCAGAGTAACATCCAAGGATCTGCAGGCCACTCTCGCCTTTGCTAATGCGAGTGTTCATGACTCAGGTATCAGAAAAAGACTGAACAAGAATGGTGTTCATGGAAGGATATAGTCAGGAGATAACCACTGATCTCTAAAAAGAATATTGCTGCCCATTTCAAGTTCGCAAAAGAGAACATAGATGATCCACAGGACTTCTGGAACAAAGTTCTCTGGACAGATGAGTAGAACTTTTTGGCCTCAATGAGAAACGTTATGTTTGTCAAAAAACAAAACTGCGTTCAAACAGAAGAACCTCATCCCAACCGTCAAGCATGGTGGTGGTGGGAGTGTGATGGTTTGGGGCTGCTTTGCTGCCTCAGGACCTGGATGGCTTGCCATCATTGACACAACCATGGATTCTGCGTTGTATCAGGAGATTCTAGAGAAGAATGTCAGGCCAATCCATCCATGAGCTGAAGTGGGTCATGCAGAAAGACAATGATCCTAAACATACAAGTAGATCTACAAAACCATGGCTGCAGAGGAAGAAATTATTCCATGTTTTAGAATGGCCTAGTCAAAGTCCGTGCTTAAACCCCATAGAAATGTCGTGGCGGGACCTGACGCCAGCTGTCCATGCAAGGAAGCCCTCAAATGTCACTGAGTTAAAGCAGATCTGTAAGGAGGAATGCACCAAAATTCCTCAGACCCCATGTGAGAGACTGACCTGCAGTTGCAGGAAATGCTTAGTTGAAGTATATTCCTAGATTTTGCAAAGGCTTTTGATACTGTTGATCATGTTATCTTGCTAAACAAACTCCAGTGCTCTGGAATAGGGAAGCATGCTTTAAACCAGGGGTGCGCAAACTGGGGGGCGTGGGATTTTGTTGGGGGGGTGCGGCGGTTGCAGCGGCCCCCGCACTCTTACCCGAGGCATTTAAGTTAAATGTCGGGGATCCACGCGAGGCCTCTGCTACCTCAACTTACCGGGGTTCTGTAGTCTTCTGTTCGGCGTCATGTGACGTACGCATCGCCATGGTAACGCGCATCAAATGACGCTCCGGGGTCACGTGATGTCACATGACCTGCGGCGTCACTGGACGCCGGGTCACAGAGAAGGGGGGCGCGAGCGCTGGGGCTATTGCACAGGGGGGCGCAGCTCCAAAACTTTACTTACCCCTGCTTTAAACTGGTTTAATTCCTATCAGGTAGATCCCAACATGTGTCTATCTCAGGATCTAACTCCAACCCCTTGAATACCACCTGTGGGGTCCCGCAAGGCTCTGTTCTGGGGCCCCTACTTTTTTCAGTGTTCATCAATGATCTTCCCACAGCTTGTAAGGAAGCCTCAATACACATGTATGCAGATGACACAATCCTATATGCACTCAACACTAGCCTCTCCGACCTTGAACACATACTTCAGTCTGACGTTTTGAGACTTGAAAATTGGATTTATGAAAAGAAACTGTTTTTAAACACTGACTAGACAGTAACAATGGTATTTGGGACCAAGGCTACATTTTTAAATCTTCCAATGAATGATCTCCAGATCAGAACCAACGCTAACACCACCCTAACCCCTGTTACTAGTTTTAAATACTTGGGCATATGGTTTGACTCCCATTTAACATTTGGGTTGAACATCGATACTCTGACATCTAAAACCTATGCCAAACTAGGTGTACTTCATAGGAACAAATCCTCCCTAAGTCTGCTGGTCAGAAAGCGTATCGCACAGCAGATACTAATGCCAATTATAGACTATGGACATAGTATATGGTACAGCACCCCAAACCCACCTTAGCAAACTTGATACTCTTTACAATTCAATATGCCGTTTTGTTCTTCAATGCAACTACAACACACATCACTACGAAATGCTCAAAGAACTAGATTGGTCATCACTCGAGTCTAGGCGCAAAGTTCACCTTTCCTGTCTTGCCTTCAAATACTTTCTGGGCAAGCTACCTGCCTATCTGAACAAGCTTCTCACCCCTACCACATGCAGCACTTATCACCTGAGATCTGACTCCAAAAGACTGTTTGTGGTCCCAAAGTTCAATAAAGTATCCGGCCGTTTCTCCTTCTCTTACCGTGCACCCCAAAACTGGAACAATCTACCGGAGACTCTCACAGCCACCACCAGTCTAAATTCTTTCAAAACTAAAGCTGCTCACATTTTAATCTGGTCTGTAACTGTTACATACACATATAAAATATATTATCTCTTACTGTGCATGCAATGTCTTGTGTATAATGTATAAAACCTTGCTCACTTAATGTAACCATGTATTTGTCATCATAACTCTGTTCCCAGGACATACGTGATAACGAGCAGAAACTCTCAATACACACATATACATAAAGTGAACACACACACTCACATATGCATACAGTATACACACACACATACACACACACACACACAGTATATGCACACACACTCACATATACACACATACACATATATATATATATATACATACAGAATATGCACACACACACACAATATCCACACACACACACACACACACACACACACACATATACGTGCTGTATACACACACTCACATATATACACACACACATATATACGTACAGTATATGCACACACACATACACTCACATATACATACAGTATATACACACACACACACACACATATACATAAAGTATACACACACTCACATATACATACAGTATAGACACATACACACACTCACATATACATACAGTATATACACACACATATACATAAAGTGAACACACACACTCACATATGCATACAGTATACACACACACATACACTCACATATACATACAGTATGCACACACTCACATATACATACAGTATGCACACACACATACACTCACATATACATACAGTAAGCACACACTCACATATACATACAGTATGCACACACACACATATACATCCAGTATGCACACACTCACATATACATGCAGTATGCACACACACACCGCACTCGGCCCTCACACACCTATTCGCCCGTCTCCGGAGCTGTGCGACAGCCAAAACGACCTTGGAATGATCCCCGAAAAACAGGGATATGAATGAATTGTCAGCAGTCTGTTTATCCAGCTTTTGTATAACGGCCTGTGGGTAATTACGTGTGATTAGTCTGCGCACACCCCGGGAACAGCGGCAGCTTTAATGTCGATTTACAGGGCAGGAGATACATTTCTGGGGGGTTCATTCGCTCGGTGCAGTGCAAAAAACGTGGTCTAAAAATACAAACGTTTTATACAAACCCCTCTTCCTGATTCCCGATCACGACTTTATTGCAGAATCCTCCTGTATTTTTCTGATTTTGAGAAATAATAAATTTTGGGGGGGGTCAGTTAAATATCTTTTTTTAAAGGGTCAGTCCCTCCTAGGATTAAACACAGTGATATCTTTAATAGGTTTCATTTGAGCTGATTATCGCCTTGGATCAAACAAGTATAAGCATTTTACCATCATTTTTTTAACTCGTAACATTTTCACGGTAAACAAAAGCTTTCAATGGTTTTGCCAATTTTTATCTAATGTCTTTGGGTGATCAGACTGTTTGTCAGCCCTCAAAGCCCCAGGTAACTTCGCTTTGTGTTCTGTTTGCAAAGTAATTTGTGAGGCCGTCGTTAGTCAGACGGAGAAACAGGCGGAGCGGACATGCTGGAATCCAGTGGTCAGTGTCAGTGTTGCCCCTTGAGGAAGTCTATTCAGACGAAACGCGTAGGGCAACACTGACAAGTTGGGACTAAGCTGACAGAGCAGAGGCAGCTGTGGAGGACTACCAAGGACGTCTGAACCCCTGTGCAGTGACTTCTTGTGGACGGCCACCGCGAGAGGACTTGCTGTAAGAGGGATTCTCCTGGGCTTCAACCCCCACTCTGTGACCCAGCGGGTCCCACTGCTCACGGTCGCTTATTTGCTTGTAAGTCTTTACTGTTTTTAACATTTTGCACATAAAGTTCACTACATTATCCCTTTGTCCTCTGCCTTGTCTTTCTGGGAGTGTCCTGCACCTTCAGTGGATGATCTACTACACCATATGTTGGTTACTCGGAACAACCACAACGCCTATATTTCTCACTTAAAATGTGAGTAGTATCACTATATATTTTTTACTGATTATTATCAATTCTGACAGTGCTACACTATTTTCTTTTTGTTCTATTTCTCTGTTTCATACCTACCTGGATGAGAGAGCGCTTCGGACTCGGTTGCTGTTAGTCCTATAGTGAATTGGGATCGAATTCACCCCACTGTAGCACCCATCACAGGACAGTACATTTATTTCTGCTCTAATTATTTACATTCAGTATTTTGCGCTCTATTCTTTGTCTTCACCCGTGTAGCTACGCTGGATTAGAAAATGGATTCAATCTCCACTATGCTGCAGACCCTGTGCAGCACCTCAGTACCCCCAGCGTGACCCCATCTATGCCCACGCCTTTAGCTCGTGACGCTGCACCAGTATCTGTGGTTCTAAGGGAGCCCCGGACCCCGACTCATGTCCGCTATAGAGGGCTTCCCTCAGCTTGCAGAGGATTCTTGAACCAGTTCCAGGTGCAGTTCGACTACCATCCGTCATCCTTTTCTATCCACCGCTCTCGAGTGGAATATACCTTCTCGCTCCTCACGGATGAAGCATTAGCTTGGGTGTCATCTCTTGTTGGACGATTACGTCGCTTTCATGCAAACCTTCCGGACAATCTTTGATACCCCCGGCCGTGCGACTTCCACTGAATTTGCACTACTACAGTTGAAACAAGGCTCTCACACTAGGGGACTATATGCTATCGAGTTTAGGACCCTGGCAGCAGAGACCTATTGAAACGAGGGGGCTTTGAAGGGTGCTTTCCGTCAGCGCATTGAGGAGAGGCTGAAAGCCGAATTGACGTACAGGGATCTACCCTCAGATCTGGAAGGACTGATCGCCCGTTGCATGTCCCTGGACCTTTGGATGTGGGAGAGACGTCACGAGCAGGATTGTTCTCACAGATTCCTGTCTCTTCCACTGACTCCACCTATTCAGGCATCTTCCAATGAAACGCCAGGAGAACCAACGGAACCCATGCAATTGGACAATTTGCATTTGACAGAACGGGAGAAGGAGCACCTGCGATCCTTGGGGTTGTGCCACTACTGCGGTGAGAAGGGTCACATGCTACGAACCTGTCCTAAGAAGTCGGGAAATGCCCATGCCCAGAGCAAGTAGGGGAGTTTCCTCTGGGTATCTGCACCTCCTCCCCATCTCCTTGTCGCTTGATGGTCCCCATCTGCCTATCCTGGCAAAACCATTCCGTGATAAACAAGGCCTTCGTGGACTCCGGAGCCGCTGCTATATTTGTGGATAAGGCCTTCACTCAACGGATCTAGATTCCACTCCAGAGGAAGGACGTACCCCTAGGTATCTCTTCCATTGATAGTAGACCGTTGGGATCGGGGGTCATATCACAAGAGACATTTTAAATCAGGGCTACGGTTGGTGTTTTGCACCACAAACTCCTCCAGCTGGATGTTATCAATTCCCCAGCCATCGATTTTGTTCTGGGGCTTCCCTGGCTACGTACCAACAATCCCCAGATTGACTGGATTTTGGGACAGATAAGAACTTGAGGCTCGGTCTGCCATGGCAAATATCGGTCACCCTGTCGTCCGGTGGGTTCTCTTCTACTGCCTGCACTGGAGGACTTACCCGGTCTCCCAGCCTGTTACTCTGACCTGAGGCGGGTCTTCAACAAGGGACAGGCTGAAGAATTACCTGTGCGTCGACCGTTTGATTGCGTGATCGATCTCCTTCCTGGGATGACGCCTCCTTGTGGACGTACATATCCTCTTTCCGAACCAGAAACCAAGGCGACGAGGACATATATTGATGAGAACCTGAAGCCAGGATTCATTCGCAAATCCAGTTCTCTGCTGGGGCAGGTTTTTTCTGTGTGGCAAAGAAGGACGGGTCATTGAGACCTTGTATTGATTACCAGGGATTGAATAAAATGACTGTCAAGAACCGGTATCCTCTTCCTCTGATCACCGAACTCTTTGATCGTGTACGTTGGGCAACAGTTTTTACCAAGCTCGATTTAAGAGGGGCCTATAACCGTACAAGGATAAAGCAGGGTGACGAGTGAAAACCCGCTTTCAACACATGCGATGGCCACTAAGAGTACTTTGTAATGCGCTTCGGCCTATGCAATGCTTCCGCAGTGTTCCACTTTTTCGTGAACTAAATTTTCAGGGACATGTTAGACACCTCAGTTATCGTATACCTTGATGATATCCTCATCTATTCTAAAACCCTGGAACAACATCATCAGCAGGTAATGGTGGTCCTTAAACGCCTTATAGAGAACAACCTCTTCGCTAAATTCGAGAAGTGCGAATTCTAGAAATTCCGTCTTTTTTTGATCGGATACATCATCTCTGCCCAGGGCCTAGAAATGGATCCTGATAAGGTTGCTGCTGTTTTGGACTGGCTAGTACCTCAGAGATTAAAAGCCATTCAGAGATTCTTGGGTTTCGCAAATTATTACAGGCGATTCATTTGGGATTTTTCCAAAATCGTTGCACCCATCACAGCCATGACAAAAAAACAGGCAGATCACATGAACTGGTCTCCGCAGGCGTCTTTTCTGAAGCTCAAGAAACTTTTTTCTTCTGCACCCATCCTGAAACACCCCGATCCGTGTCATCCTTTTATCGTCAAACTGGATGCCTCTGACGTTGGAGCAGACGCAGTCCTGTCACAGAGAACTGAGTTTCAGGGTCGGTTTCATCCGTGCTCCTTCTTCTCTAAGAAGTTTTCTCCTGCGGAACACAACTACGATGTGGGCAATCGTTAACTTCTAGCCATTAAAATGGCTCTGGAGGAATGGAGACACCTTCTTGAGGGAACTACCGTACCAGTTACGATTCTTACGGACCATAAAAACTTGGAATACTTCGAGGGGACACGCAGGTTAAACACTCGCCAGGCTAGATGGGCACTCTTTTTTACTCGCTTTAATTACGTGATCTCCTACCGGCTAGGCTCCAAGAATTTAAAAGCGGATGTCCTATCACGCCAGTTCTCCATGGATGACACTGGTTCTACGGACAAGGGTCGTATCATTCCCTCATCTAAAATTGTGTCAGCAATTACGATCCTCCATCATATTCAGAAAGCCCAGAACAAGGTGCCCGCTGGCATAGCGATTCTTCCATCCAAAGTTTTCGTTCCTCCTTCACTCCGGCAGGAGGTCCTACGATGGGGACACGAATCAAAACTTGCAGGCCACCCAGGGGTTCGGAATACGTGAACTTCTTGAGAGGACTTTTTGGTGGCCAAAATGTAAAACTGAGGTACAGGACTTCATCTCAGCCTGCAGTGTATGTGCCCGAACTACGGTTCCCAGAGCAGTGTATGTGCCCGAACTACGGTTCCCCAAACAGTGCCCTCCTCGGCTTCTGCAACCATTGCCGATACCCTCTAGTTCCTGGACGCACATATCCATGGACTTTATTGTGGAACTTCCCCCCCCCCCCTCAGGGTATGACGCCCATTCTTGTTATTGTTGACCGTTTTACGAAACAGGCTCATTTCGTACCCATTAAAAATCTTCCCTCTTCTTCTGAACTGGCGGAAATCATCACCAAGGAGGTATTTCGTCTGCATGGACTGCCTTTACAGATTGTCTCGGACAGGGGGTCCCAGTTCATTTAGAAATTTTGGAAGGCGTTTTGCAGGCGATTGGGGATTGACCTACACTTTTCGTCTGCCTACCATCCGCAATCCAAAGGGCAAACTGAGCGCACCAACCAATCCTTGGAGCAATACCTCAGATACATTAATGAACATCAGAATGATTGGGCAGAACTCCTACCGCTGGCGGAATTTGTATGCAACAGTTTATCTCATGATTCTCTAGGCTGTTCTCATTTTTTACAGCATGGGTTATAATCCCCTTGCCTGTCGCCTGCCTCAACCTCGGAACCGGACCTGACTACCCCTGCATCCCAGGCCTCTGATCCAGGCCATGGTCGGTGTATTACTCCCTACCTCTGCCCTGCGGGTTCATATCCTGTTTTGCAGTCAGCAACGTTACACCCCTGAAGCACCAGATTGACCAAAATACATAATATCTCATGATATTATCATGACAACGTTCATTTATCACACGGTACAAATAGGTCAGTTACTGTAGGGGTGGAACATTTCTAAGATGTTTGGCATTTCTTTTTTTACTTGTCATCTAACATAAACCCTCATAATTTCTAGTCTGTCCGTTCACAAGACGTTTGGAGTTTGACTTCTGAGCCTCACAAAGATTATTGCAAGAAATAACGATTACGAAATATGCAAAATGTGACATTTCCATGTAGCTAATGATCTATCTATCTATCTATATATCTATATATGTATATATATACAGTATATATATATATACAGTATATAATCATCCTCATTTTCAGCCCATGTCTCCCCACTGCTGGATGAAGCCTCCCTAGTGATCACCCAGATCCTGCGGTTACAGCCTCTCTTCTCCCACACATTCCCTCATCCCATCCTCCCATCTTACTTTTGGGTGTTGTCTTGGTCTTTTAATCTCTCTTGGGATCCAGTCAAGTTCCATCTTTGTCCAACGATGGTCATTTCTTCTTGCGATATGTCTTCCCTGCCGCCATTTTAATTTCTTCCCCTTGTGATGTCACAAACTTTTGGTTTTGAACCAATTCATTCATTTTCCTGTCTCTTGGGTAATACCCACCATGCATCTCTCCATACTCGTTTGAATTGTCTGAAACTTCTAAATGACCTGTGCAAATTTGGGTCCAAATTTCACATCCATACATGAGTACGGGCAGGATACAATGGTCCAAAACTTGCCTCTTGGGGCATAGTGGGAGGTTCCCTTGAAATATGGTCTTGTTTCTTCCATAGGCCTCAATCCCATCTTCATTCTCCTAATGATTAAATTCAAAAGGTTCCCATCCATTGTTAGAGTAATTCAGAATGATCTAATATATATATATTTATATTACATACACACATACGCAGTCATAATGATCTTACCCTCTCTGCTCCGCTCTCAAAGAGAGTTTACATCGAGTCGGATTATATACAGTACATGGCTGTGCTCAGTCTCCTGGTCAGGGTGCTGGGTCAGTGCAGGATGGGCTCAGTCTCACAGACCTGGTCAGGGTGCTGAGTGGGCTTGGTTATGCAGATAGAATAAGGATGGGTGCCAGGAACGTTTCTAGTACAAAAAGAGCTTTATTCACAGCCATTTATAAGGCTCGTCATACAAAAGTCAGATTTCACTTTGGACATTAACTGGTGGCAAATAATATGGATACTCTGTGCTTCTTCCCCCGGTATATCTCACTCCCACACAATGGAGGTACTTACTGTAGGCTTTTTTCCATTAGTATTGGTTAGGTTGGCAATCTCCTGCATAGTGTCTAAACTGCCCCATCTCAGGCGGCCCTATGTTGAGGATACACACTTCTCTCGCAGGGATCAGTATTCCGTTACTGTGTACAGTTTACATAGCCCATACATATTAGATATAGACAACGCGACATAAAATAACCGCGCCTCAAACCCATTGTTGCAAACCACCCGAGTTGCGGTCATCAACTTTTCCAACATCTCAGCCGATATTGGCACCCTATTATGCACAGTCTGTTGCCTCCATCCCATTACCATCATTCATTCCAGGAAGCCTTGGACCAATCACAAAAACCCTACAGCTTAAAGAAAAAGGCTAAGCCCGCCAGCGACTTCTCTACCGAAGCCGCTGACCATCCCCCCCTCACGCATCAGTAACAGAAAACTCACCATCTGGTCCTTTGTTCCCTCACCTCTTGGGACCGCCCCTGTACTACCTGGAGACAAGACCTCCTCCCAGGCCCACACATAAATGCTGATGTACCCTGGGCCAAGGAGACTTGAACCAGCTCCATCACTCTTCCAACGCCAAGACCCACAGGAACACTGGGCATGGTTCCGCCACCGGATCTGCTCCTGGAACCAGGTCCCAAAAGTCTGCAAACTGAAAGTGAGAGAACGGGTCAGCCACCTTGTTCTCAACTCCCGGCACATACATAGCCCTGAGCCAGATGTTATAATCCAGGCAATACAGCACCATCGCCCTGAGCAGCCTCACGACCGGAGTAGACGAAGATGATACCCCATTCGCCCCTATATTATTCAATCTGAATACTACCTCCCGGGTTGGCTAACTTCCGTCCCCATAGTACTACTGCCACCAGCAAAGGGAACAATTCCAGCGATGTCAGGTTACCCAGTAGACCTAACTATCCCCATTCTACCGGCCATCTCTCGGCATACCACCGCCCCACAAAGAAGCCCACTGACCACGCCACGTCGGTGAGAAGATCAATTTCCTAACTCTCTACCGGCTCCCTATGTGCTAACGTTCTGCCGTTATTACGCCTCAAAACAGTCATCCCACACCAGCAGATCCTTTCTGATGCTCTCCAAAAGCCTGATGTAATGATGTTCCTCTTTCACCCCCCGCCGTGGTGTATGCCAATCCCCTACAAAAAAACCGCCACGTGGTTAATACCCGCCCAGCAAAATTAAAATATCCCAGCAAGGATTGAAACTGCCCCAGTGTTGCCATCATAAGTTCCACAAAATGACGCACAATTTCCACCATCTCCCTATACTCCATACTCATCGTACCCACCTCGATGCTCAATAAGAAACACAGGTGATGGGGCCCGACCCCTTCTCTTCATCCAATGCCACCAGAAGTACTCCATCAACTCCTAAAACTCAAGTAGCAACCTTGCACAAACCCCTGACCCGGCCTTGCATACCAACAAAAATCATCCAATGCAGGACGCTACGCCGTCTGGTCACGTCCCGCCACGACCACGCCAAAAAAAACAAGCGAAACATTTCAAAATGGAAACATGAAATGGAACACCCCATTGGGAGACACAAAGCCACAAAAATCGGACCCTCTACAACATGTCAGGTGAGTGCCCTCCGGATGCCCCGGAAGCAACCGGAAAGCAGGCTCAATGTCTTTCCCTAGCAAGGCCCCAGTTTTCTATTAAGCCCCACCTACTTTTCTATTAAGCCACACCCACTTTTCTAGTAAACCCGCCCACTTTTCTATTAAACCTCACCCACTTTTCTATTAAGCCCTGCCCGCTTTTCTATTAAGTCCCACCCACTTTTAAGCCCCACCCACTTTCCTATTAAAACCCACCCACTTTTACGCCACGTCCACTTTTCTATTAAACCCCACCCACTTTTCTATTAAGCCCCGTCCACTTTTAAACCACACCCATTTTTCTATTAAAACCCACCCACTTTTCTATTAAGCCCCACCCACTTTTAAACCCTGTCCACTTTTCTATTAAGCCACACCCACTTTTAAACCCCACCCCTTCCTCCCACCACCCTCTCCCCTTCCTCTCCCTGCTCCATCCCCCTCCCCCCTCTCACCTCCCTCTCTCCCCCTCCCTTCTATCTCCCCCCTCTCCCTTCCCCATCCCCCCTCTCTCCCTGCTCTTTCCTCCGTCCTCCCTATCACCCCTCCTCTCCTCCCTCTCCCCTCCCTCCTTTTCCTGTCCCCCCTTTTCCATGTCCCCTCTCCCTTGTCTCTCCCCCTCTCCCTTGTCTCCCCCTATCTCTTCAATCCCCTTTCCCCTCCCCATGTCACCCCTTCTCTCCTACCCTCTTCCTTCTCTCCCCCTCCCCTCTGTATCACCCCTTCTCTCCTACCCTCCCACTCTTCTCGTATCACCCACTCTCCTACCCTCTGCCCCCTCCTCCATCTCTTCACTGTATCACCCCCTCTCTTCTACCCCCTCCCCCCAACTCCCCCCTCCTCTCCCCATCTATCCATAACCCCCTCCCTCCTTTCCCCATCTATCTCCCCTTCCTCTCCCCATAACCCCCTCCTCTCCCCATCTCCTTCCCCATAACCCCCTCCCTCCTCTCCCCCTCCTCTTCCCATCTATCTCCTCCCCTCTCCCCATAACCCCCTCCTCTCCCCATAACCCCCACCCTCCTCACCCCCTCCTCTCCCCCCCCTCCTCTCCCCATTTCCGCATAACCCCCTCCCTCCTCTCCCAATCTTATCCCCATCTCCCCATAACCCTCCCCATAACCCTCCCCTCCTCTCCCCATCTCCTTCCCCATAACTCCCTCCTCATCACCCCCTCTCTCCTACCCTCCCCCCTTC
>WSYH01004393.1:12184-53778 GCA_036426205.1 Ascaphus truei | reverse complement strand
TTTCTAGTTGTGACATTTGTGATATTGTCCTTTCCTGCTGTGATATCATCCTTTCCTGCTGTGATATCATCCTTTCCTGCTGTGATATCATCCTCTCAAGCACTGACATCATTTCTGTGTGGCGACGATTTTCTTCAACCAATATTCTTTCTTCAGAAGCTGCAATAGCTGAGTATCTGTCACGAGCAGGAGGACTTGAATGCTGTGTTACTCGTCGAGTGGGAAGATCTTCATGGTCACTTGATAGTATTAGTCCTTCGTTGTCAACATCAGCTTCTACAAATAAATGAAGACATTATGAACTGCCATGGAACTTTCAGTTGTTTGTCAATATAATGAGAGTTGTTCTCACAGTGTAACACATACTGCACCGACACACTTTACATCGAGCAAATGCCCAGTTTGTACCTGGCAGATACCTGGAATCTGCCGCTGCTCACCTCTTGCATGCTGCGTTGCGTTTGCCTTCCCAGCCACGGTTTATGCCTGGCTGACGGGGGCCTGATCTGTTAAATGATAATGATCAGGATTTACTAGGCTGCAATGCTTCGCGTGTCCACCAGATGGCATAAACTCATGACTTGTAAAGCGCCGAATCAGTAATGTGTGGGCTTGCAGTTGTTTCGTTTAAAAAAGATACTGTACCACAGTGTGCCATTGTAACTTGGCCTTGAGACTGAAGGAAGACGTTGCAAAAATGTATCAATTTAGGCTTTACATATTAAATAAAGACAAAGACCAGTGTAGTTTCAGTTACACTATTCTCCAGAAATCCACCATGAGTGTTCAAGTGCAGCCCGCATTCCAAAAACCTGACAGAAGTTATGCTTATTTGATATGGGCCGCTATTAATGCAACAGAGGATAAGATGGCAACAGTTGTTCAAATTTATCAGTATTTTATCGAAAACTATGACTTTTACAAATTTTCGCCAACTCCTCATTTGTGGAAGCATGCAATAAGGAAAAGGTTATGTAGTGACCCCTGTTTTCACCGTATTGAGCCCCAATTTGTTGGAGGGTATTGGTGTGTGTCACAGGGTTTTTCCCGTATCTATGATCATGGAGGCAGCAAAAGGCGAAGGGTCGTGTTAAAACCAACTAAGAAGCGACAGTCCCTACCAAGCAATGCGCCAGCACCAGTACCAGTACCGGCTTCCAATGACGGTCCCACTGTCAGTGACAACCCTGAGACAGAGTCGGATTTCGCGGCCAGTTTTGATGAAGCTTGCATGTACCTAAGCGATTTCCCGCCTCACCTGCTGACTACAGGTGGGTTAGTCCCGCTGCAAACTATCGACGTGGGTGATGAAGAAAGCTGGACTGGCAGTGGACCGGCGCCGGCGCAAGCTGAATGGGAAATAGTATGGTGAGTACTGTATTGTTGCCGTATTATTTTGGTGGGGCTGGCTGGGTACTTCTTTAGGGGGCTGACCATTACTGTACATTAAAACTTTTCATTTTGTTTTTCCTCAGAAAAGAAAACGGCTAATGGGGGGATTTCGGTGGATAATATTGTGCTGTATGCTGATGTTTTCCGGCCGAACAGTATACTGTGTAATAAACCCGAATAAATAAAACTATGCATTTATTCTACAGTACATGTTCAGTAAATTACTGCACATACTGGGGGCGAGATGTGTTTGCAACAGAGAGAGATCCGCTGCTCTCTCTGATTGACATTCACACAAATAATAGCAATACTCCATTCTCCCAAAGATAAACCGACTTCTCCATTAATCTAATTAATCATCTCATTGCCACCTGTACATTCTTAATCACCTCTGGATATGTCGTACGATATGCAGTTTTTACTAGCCTTAGAGCTTCGACTCGAGACACTGATTAAGGCCACCTCGTGCTTGAAGCAGGTATCTTATGAAACCCTGAAAAACCCCTCATATGAACCTTATATTGAAAGGGTTCAGTGGTGTTTAAACCGACAGTCTGTCCTAGTGAAAGATCAATTATGACAGTCTCATGTCCTTAGAAGTTTAACTGTCGGCTCCTGGCTATCTAAAACAAAATTGTAACAACAACACAAAGACACCCCCCTATGGTCAGCACTCGTATGCAATATGATTGGTGTCGATATTAAAATAAAATGCTGTAATGGTCTATTAATAATGTCAAAATTTGTTGAAAGATGGACACCGTGACTGGGTACCAAATACAAAAACAGACAAAATATATACATCCTTAAACGAATCTAGGAGGTAGGGGTGAGTCGCCCACCAACTGCTAAATGGTGAGCCAGAGATGAACAATCAAGGACTAAATAGCTCCACACACCTAGTTCAGCAATGAACAGGTTAAAAGCTCGTAAAGTTCCAGGGCTGACGGAGAACTACCCATGGCAATGTAATATACTATTTTCCTACGTACAATGGGTGCATGGAATGAAAACTCACTATGGCTATTAGATCATTCCCAAATGTGTAATAAAGTTCTCTGCAATAGTGGGGACGTACCCCCATAAGGTTAAAGCAAGCCTATCTATAGAAAATAGATTTGATAGGCAATGTATTATTTTACTAGGGTGGCAACAGACTCACAAAGTGTGGTTGCTTGCTCTGGGGCACGGATCCGTCCTTATCCAGTTATAGCCCCCCCTAATAATGTGCCGCTCAAAAACAACGCTTAATCATGCCTAACAAATACCTGATCAGTCCTGTTACTAATCAAATAGCTAGGTTCACAAGAGCTTCAAAATGTTATTTTCCAGTCTCCTGGGGGCACACGGATCCTATCTAGTCCTATCCAGTTTTATGGCCCCCTAATTCAATGCTGCCACTATAGCAGATCAGTAAGGCAGACTGCGTGAAACCTAGTGAGCAAGGGGAGACACATAATGAGCAGAGGGGAGAGAGATACTAGGCATGCAAAATTAGTCAATCAGCCATTACACTTCTACAGCACAACGTGCTTGGTAAGGTGAGGTCACGTGGAAATGTTACATTGCTGCTGACTACTTTTGCATTGCATATATCTCTCTCCCTCTGCTCATTTAGTGTTTGCTCACTATGTTCTTTCAAGAAAAACAGTCTGCTTACTGATCTGCTATAGTGGCCCATTTGAATTAGGGGGCATACCGGATACGTCTAGATCCCGTGCCCCAGAGCTGGAAATACATTTTGTAGGCTCTTGTGCCACCTAGCTATTGATAGTCCCAGACGATCAAGTGTATTTTTCGTCTAGGCCGCATAGGAAGCTTTGTGAAGCGGCCATATTAGGGGGCTTAACTGATACGGACCTAGATCCGTGCCCCAGAGCCAAGCAGCACCACACTGTTTGAGCGCTTTGCACACTATAAAAATACACATTGCCCTATCAAATCTATTTTTTCTATAAACGCAGGCTTGCTTTAACCCATTCACTGGGTGTACTACTCCCCACTATCAAGACTTTATTAGCATTGTGACAATTATCTAACTACCATCTATGACGTTTTCCCACTTTCATTGTACCCTTGTACATAGCCAACCACATACCTTTTTTACAATATACCTTATTTCTGCATTGTTATAGTTTCTCCCTTCATCCTCCCTTCCCCCTTTATTTCCTCCTTTTACATCAGCCCGTTCCTTTTTCCCTCTTGCATTCCCGCCCCCTTTCCCCACCACCCCCCCCACCCCCCCACCGTTTTCCTGTCTGCCATCATGTTTTAATCCTCAGTTTCTTTCCTTCGCTTTTTCTCTCTCTAATTGCATTCTATGTGGTACACCCACCCCTCCGGCGCGCCATCGCGCGGGCCGGAGGGGGCGCAAGCGCCTCCTCTCTTTTCACTCGCCTTTTCTATCTCATTCTTGTCTTTTTTCTGTATTTTGTTCAGCCACATCAGTTGTCCATCTCTGTCAACAATTTTGAATTTCTTTTAATTATATCCCATTAACAGCATTCTTCTACATTTTAGAAAAAATCCTCTCACCCCCCTGAATTCGCCATCTTTTGCATAAACGATCGTTCCCCATAGGGTGTCTTTGTTTATTTGGCTTCACAACAATTCTGGCTCCTTTCCTCCCCTTATGGCAACCGTGTCGAGTCTTTTTGATTTGGAGGGCTTTGCGTAGGGTTTCTCAACCCCCCTTTCCCTTCCTTTTCCCCTTCCTCCCCATTGGGTTTGTATTAAAAAAAATAAATTCAAACAAGTAAACGATTTTAAAATAATGTTCACTTTGAATGTTTCCATTGTAACATGCAATCGTTTTTAAAAAAAAAAGCTCTTTCATTGATAAGGCCGTTTCACAAGTCATTTTATTTCTCCTCTTCTGTGAAGTATTGTGCGCCTTCATGAGCCTTAATTAATCGGCGGAGCTTTAATTACGCAAAGAAATGAAAACAGATTTTCACGGATGATATACAAAACGGAACATCTCCTTTATTAAAGAACGGCAATTCAAAACAGTTACAGTGGGATGATGTGCAGAACAGTCAAGTCAGTCAGGCCTGCGCACCACTACGTCCTCGAGGGGGCCAGCAAACAGGCCCAGTTTCTCCAGGAACCTTGAAAACCCGGGCCTGTTTTGCGGCCTTGGGACTGAACAAAACATTTTACCCAAACTTTTCAACAGTTGAACACTCACTTCAAAGGCCGTATACTCCCCACCAGATTTCCTTTCCATGGCCGATGCTCCTTGCATTGCGCAAAACGCCATTAATCATGAGTCTCGAACGCCTTTCATTACAGGATCTGTGATTGAATACAAGCGCCGCAATTTCTCCATATGGCCCTTTCTCTAAATTTTGAGGAAGCGTTTTTTTTTATTACGCGATTTCCCCTCGTGAGTCACTTTGAAATGAGTCCCATCATCGTCAGTAACAAACAAGTAAGACACATGGTGCTTAAAATGAACACGGCATACTTTTGGTTCACCATCACTCATCACCCTATACTTCTCCTTGAGTGCCGGTGGCAGATCGCTCAGGATGATGTTGGGCACTGTTCATTCTCGAATGTTAGGTCTTTTGTCTGTGAGCGGGTGGTGCTTGGTCGCCGGGCTAGGGTAGGTTGGCTGGGAGGAATCCTTCCTCCTTCTTGGTCGCCGTGTTGTCTCCTGGCGTGGTCTTTGACGGTTTGTCATGTTCCCTCAAAAACGGCATAACATGTCCACTAAATCTCTGGTGGAGGGGGTGCGCTTGGTGAGGAAGGTGTGGTTCGAGCACTTCCCCATGCATCACATTCCATATCCACTCTCACTTGCCTGTCGTTGGGGAACAGGTATGAACCCTAGCAATGATGTATCCCCGCTATGGTACCTCCTCTATCTTCCTCCATCCATCGATCCAATCCGGTGATCCCATATGTAGCATCCGTTTGAGCCATATTTAGCATGGTCCCCAGAAGCATATCTATCTTTGTCATCATAAAGGAGTCCACTGGGTATCACACTTATCCCATTCAGCATCCGTCTAACGCGCATCTTCTTGGTGCATGGCATGTGGACATCTGGGTGGATGTGTTGCTAACCGGAGGATGAGATTGGTGTTCCATGGAGGAGAAAGCATCATCATCGAAGAGGGTGGAGGAGGTGACCTGTGGTATCAGGTAAGAGGAGCAAGCGGCCCGCAATCGTCGAAGAGGGGATGGAGAAAAGTAACCCTCCTCTTCTGATTTAATTAGACTGTACCCTCCTGGTCAGGGACTCCCTTAATGTCTAAAGCACTTATGCCCTGCTCGTTATTTTCTTATCTTTATGTATTTGTCCACATGTTATTACTTACTTACTGCTGGGTGAAGCGCTATGTAACCTTAATGGCGCTATATAAATGAAATACCTACATCATACATACAATTTCCCTTCCGGGCGAGAACCGCAGAGGCCCCGTCTAGCCGCACAGGAGAAAGTGACCCGTGGATTTTCCAGAGGCACCAGCGGCAGGCATCGTCGAATAGAACTGGTGAGATGGGCCTGGTGGGCTTCCGGGAGGGCGGGCGGCAGGTCGCGGACGAGGAGTGTAGAATACGGGCTGAAGATTTCTTTCTGGGAACAATCGTCTGCAGAGGGGGTCGTCGAAGCGTATGGGAGGCAGTGGTCTGTGGGTTCGATTGGTTGCTGCCTTTGTTTTGCGTGGATGTACTCACCGTCATTTCTTTCTTGACAATTATAAGGCTGACGTCTGTTAAAAACCCTCTAGCCTTTTGGGGCCCCAGCAAGGTTTGCTTATTGGCCTTAGCTGGGTCGCTTTGGCCTTGGGCTGGACACGGCAAACCGCCTTTCGCTTTTTCTGCATGACAGCAACGGGGCAATAGGCGATGGGTTTCCTGCGTCCAGTTAATCGGGTGATCATGGAATGCATATGGCCTATGCAGTTCTGGACAAGTGAGCAAAGTAAGATAAAGATCCATAGAGAGTGTTGGGCTATGCAAATGTGTCACCTTTTTTGCATGAGGAGCGAGGTACAGGTTTTTACGTTGGCGACTCTGCATTTTAGGTCATTAACTTATAAATACATCATCCAGTTTGTGGAATTCACCTGCACTTGAATACACATCGACTAAACATCAATCTAACAGTACATTCTTGTGTTTTGTATTTCTTCTAACACTCTCAAGCAATGTCCCGTTGTTAAAAGATTTCCAAGGAAGCTTCACATGTGAATTAAGGAATGTACCAGCGTACACGAGTTGCTTCTATCCAACCAAACGCTGGTTACTACTTCCTTGCAATCGTTGTGCCAGTAACCACCGTGAGCTATCATGCCACTGAAAAACCAGAGAACGCGCAAAAGTGGCACCAAGGGTAACTAACGCGCAAGTATATTTATACATTACAACTTTTTTTTTTATATAATAAATATTGTACGTAGATCTACTGTATCTAATATTTTTGTTATTTTAGGTAGATTTATATTACAACAGCAGTTATATATTTTTTTCAATATTTCTATTAACAAACGTATATATCTTTTTATATTATACTTAATTGTACAACAGTATAATTTTTAAATTTGCTGCATATTCATAGAACCAATATCTTGTTGTGTAATGTTGATCTCCGTGTCCTCTAATATTTTTGTTATTCTTTCACTTTATATTTATATTACAATAGTAAATATTTTTTTATTTTTAATTACCACAAGTATATATAATTTATCTTTATATTACAACAGTAAATATATTTTTTTTATATTTCTCTTCCCCCTCTCTCTCTTTTTTCTCCTCTTCCCTTTCTTCCCCCGTCTCTCCTCTTTTTTCTCCTTTCTCTCTCCCCTCGTCCTCTCTTTTTTCTTCTCTTTCTCTTCTCCCCTTCTCTCGTTTTTTCCTTTTCTCTCTTTCCTTCCCACCCTCCCCGGGTGCGCCCTTTCTGCCGTTTGTCCCGTTCCGCCCCGCCGTTCGCTTTCCCGGCTTGCCCGTTGCGCCACCTCTTCTTGCCGCTCTTCTCCTCTTCTTATCCCTCGTCCTCGGGTGTCCTTCTCCCCCTTCCCCACGTCTCGTGCGTCCCGGCTCCCCTCTGGCTCCCTGTTTCCGACTCTCTTTTTTTGTTCTCTTCTTCCTTCTTTTGCTCCCTTTTCCCCGTCTTCCCCATTCCGGCTTTCTTTCTCTCTCCAAACACAAAGGAGCTAGGTCATTACTTCTGGCTTCTTCTGTTCCTCGTCTCATAGGACTTTTTTCTTCTCGGCTGAAACCGGAGAGCTTCAACCCCTCCCTGCATCTCAATCCTCTTTCCTCTTATCGTTTTACCTGTTTTCCCTTTAGCCCTTGTCTTCCCTCCCTCTTGCTGCAAGATCCTCTGTCTCTCGTCGCATCGATTTTTTTCTCTTATCTCTTCCCGCCCTCTCTCTTTTGATTTTTCTCTTTCCCTCTCCCCCATCTCTCCTTTTTTTTTTCTCTTTTCTTTCCTTCCCACCCCGTCTCTATTTTTTTCTCTTTCTCTTCCACCCCGTCCATCTCTCGTGTTTCCTCTTGCTGCAATTAATAGAACACTAGATGGGGGACGGTGACACTGCTCTAAGCATTTTGGTTAGGCCACCTGAGTGTTATATTACAACTGTATACAATCACTGGCGCACAACTTTATTTCGAGCTCGGCTGTTTCCCGCGAATTTCGGGTATACTCGGTAGGATTCAGGTTTCCGATCGTTTTCTGCCAGAGTGCATTGCTTTCTTTTTCCGGCAGGGATTCTAAGCTTTTTATTCCCCGGCTTGCTGAATATGAAAATGCCGTGAAATACACATGGTGGCGCTTGCGCGCTTGTTATCCTGTGAAGTCCGTCCCCGTAAATGAATTGTGATGCAGATCTACTGTAACTGTTACAGTATATTATATACTGTATAACAACAACACCCCCTATAAACCCAACATCGTACTGTACACATCAGTACTGTATACTGTATGCATATACATAATGCTACTACTGATGGGCGGCGGGGCTTGATGTGTTTGCAGGCAGAGATAGATCCGCTGCTTTCTCCTTCTTCTCTGCTGCGCAACATCGCACAATAAAAAAATTATTTAAATACTTTTTTTTGATGTGTACATGTGCAGGGGTTTTCCGTAGCTGAATCGAGTTGGTTTTTAGGTCTGGGGACCCCTGTCCCCCGACGAATACAGGCCAACCTTTAGGGGCGTGCCGGTTCCCTCGACGTTTGAAAGGCCCCGATCACGCGTGACGCAGCCTGGTAAACCAACGCGGGAGGGGATAGCGCCCCACTAGGGCGTGTTCTGGTATCTGGGGGGCAGGAGGGCCCAGACCTGAACTTGCGCTCTGCTCTGTGAGACCCTATGAACATGACAGTAATCAATAACACCATAAATATACAGTATAAATAAACCTGTCTTTGACCGTACGGCTATGCCTTGTAAAGAGCATTCATTTTCTGTCTATTGTAAAATATTGGTACAGTGAGCAGGGGGTTCCTAGCGAAGATTAAATGCTAGGGACCCCCCCCCCTGCTCTGCATCAATATTATTAAAAATACAGAAATGTACGTTCATTACCTAGCGGTACGAAGAGCATGAAGGTGACACGCGGCAAAGCCGTGCCTACTTATGAGGGTAGTGGGAGGTGAGTGAGGAGGTATGGTTGGCCTGGGTGAGGGAGTGTAGGAATTGCGGGAGGGGGGGCGGGTGGTGGGGTGCATTCGACCCTGTCACGACCGTAGCGAGTTACAAGCCGTTCGGTCATGAAGGGGTTAAGACCCTCCCGCTAACCCCCCCCCCCCAAACATCGGCACAATTTAAAACTTATTGTAAAATACATTTTTTTATTGATAGTGTGTAGATGTGCAGGGGGTCTCGGAGAGCAGACTGAAGAGAACGAGGGTTTAGGTCTGGGGACCCCCTGACCCCCCGAGAATACAAGGCCACCTTAGGGGGATGCCGGTATCCCTCGGCGTTTGAAAGGCCCCGCATCACCTGATCGCAGGCCGTGTAAACCAACGCGGGAGGGGATAACCGTCCACCCCTAAGGGGCACTGTTGGTTATCTGGGGGGCAGCGGGCCCAGACCTGACAACCTGTGCGCTCTGCCCTCTGTGAAGACTCCTTGAGACATGTACAGATATCAATAACACCATAAATATAGCAGTTAAATAAACCTACGTCTTTACCTTAGCGGCTATGCCTATGTAAAGAGGCATTCATTTCTGTTTTGTAATGAATATGTCAGTGAGCGAGGGGGTTCCCTGAGCAGAAATCTAAATGCTCAGGACCCCCCCTGCTCATGCATCAATATTATTAAAAATACAGAAATGTACGTCATTTACCTAGCGGATAGCAAGAGATAGTGAAAGGTACACCGGACAAACGTGCTACGAGGGTGAGTGGGGGAGGTGAGGGGTATTGGAGTGGCCTATGGTGGAGGGAGGAGTGTAGGAACTGCGGGGGAGGGGGGGTGGTGTGCGGTGCACACCCTGTCACGACCGTAAGCGGTATACAGTAGTCCGGTCATGAAGGGGTTAAGACCACTCCCGCTAACCCCCCCCCCCCCCGCAAGCCACATCACATCGTGGGCTAAGGAATCCCATTCAACCCACCCTCCGCTACCCACAATAAAAAAAAACACACACAACAGCACCGCCAAAAAATATAAATACATAAATCTAAAATAAATAACATAAATGACCAATGAATAACATTTTGAAGACATTTTATGATAGGTAGTAGGTGTAGGGGTCTACGGAGCCTGAAGCCACAGATTGTAGGCTGCTGGGACCCCTGCCCCGAGATACAGGCCACTTTCGGGGGTCGCAGGATACCTCTGCGTTTGTTTTTTTTTTTTAATTTTCAAAGGCCACGATCACGTGACCGCACCCCGCTGTTTTTTTTGTTAAACCAAGAAGAGGGATACCGGCACCCCCTAAAGGGGCCTGTTATTCGGGGAGCTAGGGCGGGGGGCTGGGGGTCCCCAGACCCTGAAACATGTGCGGCTTCTGCCTCCGGAGACCATCATGCACATGTAAATCGTATCAATTAAAAATGTCTTTTAAAATGTATTTATTTATATTATTTATTTATTTATTGATTTAGATTTAGTCTTATTAATTGTTGCGGCTGAGGCAATGTGCCTAAAACTCAAGCCCAAGGGCCACCAATTTCCCCCCCCGCAAGCCCTAAACAACCATCGTTGGGGCTAATACCCCATTCACCCACCCTCCCGCTACCCACAATAAAAAAATACACACACACAGCAGCCGCCAAAAAATAAATAAATAAATGACAATAAATAAATGACAATAAATACATTTGAAATACATTTTTATTGATAGTGTAGATGTGCATAGCCGCTAAGGCAATGAAGGGGTTAAGGCATAATAAACAATTAATACATTCAATACATATTTTTCATGTCTGTGTTAAAACTCACTGCCTTCTCTCTAATCTATGTAAAACCCCCTCCCCCTATTCTCGCTTTTAAAACTCCCTGCCTTCTCTCTAATCTATGTAAAAACCCCTCCCCCTATCCCCCTATTGTGTGTGTGCGTTAAGCTTCCCTGCAATCTATGTAAAAAAACCTCCCCCTATTGTGTGTGTGTGTTAAATCTGCCTGGCCTGTGTTTCTGAGTGCTGAGTGCTCTGCGTTAAAGGCCCCGATCACGTGACCGCGGCCTGTTAAACCAAGCAGAGCAGAGGGATACCGGCACCCCCTAAAGGGGTATGTATCTCGGGGGCAGGGGGTCAGCTCCGGAGACCCCCTGCGCTTCAGCTCCGGAGACCCCCTGCACATCTACACTTTCAATAAAAATGTATTTCAAATGTATTTATTGTCATTTATTTATTTATTTAGATTTATTTATTAATTGTGCTGCTGCTGCTGCTGCAAGTCCTAAACTCACACCAAGGGCCAAACACCCCCCTCACCCCCAATAAAAAAAATTCACGCACAGCAGCCCCACAATTAATAAATAAATCTAAATAAATACATGAAGAGAAATAAATATATACTGTACAGTATATACTGTATATATACTGGATATATATACAGTATATATATAATAACAATCCCTATACATATACAGTATATACTGTGTATAGTATATAATATACTGTCTATATATTACTTGTATACAATATATTATAGTCTATATATATCTTATATATATATCTATTATAATATATATAATCTCTTCTCGTATCCCGTATACCTTATATACACACACGAGGATGAACCAATATACAATACCGTAAATGTAGAATGGTCTTATCAAAATCTTACTTCCTACAAATAACGCTTCTCTATACATTACGACAAATAATCCTAATCCTTTAATAATCCTAACTGAGTTTACAATATAATAACATAACATTCCAATCCACACAGTACATTGCATTTACATTGTATACTGTAAATGATTCATTCTAAAATCTATGCAACCCTATACAGTACATTCTGTCAAATGAAATGTTCACAATATAATTGCACAAGCAAATTATAACCAGTAAATACACACTTCCAAACAAACAACTTTAACTTTAAACCAAAAACAATCCAGTAACAAAGTCAATAGCTACTGTAAAGTAAGTACCAACCAGAAACACAATTCCCCAATGTGCATACTGTGAGTTCTCCCACCCTCACCCCCTACCCACATACTGGTAACCGTTCACCACCACCCCCCATACCCCCCCCCCCCATCCTGGTCCATGGGCCCCTCGCTTTCTGCAAAACAGACAACATAAAATTTAAAACATACAAAGTAATGTCCCCTAAAAACCCCCTTCCTCCCCCATATAAGCGTTTTATTAAACCGCTAACATTCATTAAGGGGGTTAACCCAACCCTAACCCCACCACTCTGGATGCCTAATACCCCTCTACCCTCCCCACACTAACCCCCACCCCCCCCGTGAGGCCTAACCACCTGTCATTACCCCAAGGGAGGCCTACCCACATACCGTTTGGGAAACACCCCACCCCCATTTCCCCCACAAAACACAGACAATGACCCACAATACCCAGCATTTATTATTTATTAAATACCTACCCACCCCCTGTGCCCCCCCTAATACAATATTTTTAGTTTAATATCTTTATTTCTTTTAACAACCAATAAAGTGTTTTGTTTAGAGAGATGTTATAAGGGGAAGCGAATGCAAGGAGATCTTAAGACTATAGCGAAAACCCAACCCAAAACGGACAAACCTGAATCTCATCTGGGGAGTACCCATATAGCCCCACCCCTCCAACACTGCCCACAATTTTTAACATTTGGCCAGTATCCAAAGATGGAGATTACACATGCGCTCCTCAAATTAAAACTAAGCAGCCAATGTGAGACCATTTACTTACAATCTGGTTACTAAGATTGCGTGCCCACCAGCAATCCACCAAAAACCAATGGCTCCATTGTCAACTTCTATCCTGTCTTGGCAAGGCCATATACCTAAGACCTGGAAGGAAACTGCTAGAGTTTTATCCATCTGCAAAGTGGGGACAAAACACGGTCTCAAACTAAAGGCCAACTCCCTTCTCCCAATCCTAGCCAACGGCATTGCAAAATGTGCCCACTCCCAAACTAAGCGATGTTATATACCAAGACAAATTTCCCTAGCCAATTCAATTTGGTTTCACCCAAACACTCTACCGTAACTACCCTAATGCTAAAAGTGTGCAATTTGAAATCCAGTGTGGAAATGAACGTGGTAACTCAGCTGGGTGGATTGCAATTGCCTAGATTTTGCAAACTTTTGATTACTGTTTGATCATGCTATCCTGCTTAACAAACTCCAGAGCTCTGGAATAGGGGAAGCATTGCTTAAGGTTTCAGTCATAACTATCAGTTGAGATCCCAACATTTCCGATGTGTTTAATCCTCAGGCTCTAACTCCAACCCCCCCGGATGGATATACCTTGGCATCCCGCAAGGCTCGTTCTGGAGGCCCCTACTCTTCCTCAGTGTCATGCATGGATCTTCCCACAGCTGTGTAAGGGAATGTGCTTCATACACATGTTGAAGATGGAACACCCAATCTTATATGCAGCCACAGCCATAGCCTCTCTGACCTTCACCACAACTCTGCAGTCGGACTTTGTGGAGAGCGCGGAAAAATATGGATTCCCAAACAAAAACTGTTTTTAAAAACTGACAAGACTGTAACAATGGATTTGGGACAAGACTCAATATTTTAAAGCTTACAGTGCTGAGCTCCAGATAGAAACCAACGCTAAAACCACCCTAACTCCTGTTAGCTAGTTTTAAATACCTGGGCATAGTGGTGTGTGAGCCGCCAGGCCTTAAGCAGTTTGGGAATGCACATTGATCGCGCGCCTGACATCCACAAACCTATGCCAAACTAGGGGTACTTACAGGAGACAATCCTCCCAACCCGCTGGTCAGAGAGAGAGCCAGGTGAACAGCAGATGCTAATGCCAATGATACGACTATGGAGGACATAGTTATGGGGCTCGGCAGCGCCGAACACCACTTTGGCAAAGACTTGACACCCTCTACAATTCAATTTGTCGTTTCGTTCTCAATGGAAACTACACTACAACAAATCCGCCACCAACCTAAAGGATAATGAATATCCCAATAAGGACTAATGGACAATGAGAGAACGGTAACCAAAAACCCCGGGGTAAAAAATGTTGTTTTTTTAAAAATACAGATAATTACCGAAACCGGGATAGAGAAGCCGATTCAATCCACATCCTTGTCGAGTTGTCTAATAGCGGTCGTTTGCAACAGTGGGGGAGGGGAGAGGATTGACAAACTGTGTGAATGATGCTGATAAATCTGATCCATTTTGTTTTCAGGGGGAGAGGAAGAAAAGGAACATCCATCAGGGAGAAGGAAGAAGGTTGACCAGAAACCAGACAAGGCCCCCCGTCGAGGGGGGCCCCAGAACAAGGTGAGACAACACTTCTAACGCAAGACCATTAAGAAGGGGAAAAAAGGGGGGGGAAGGAAGAAGCCCCCCCCACAACAGGAGAGATACCCGAGTCCGGAGGACACTAAGATCAGGACGGTATCTTTGTTAATCTCGTCTTCCGCTTAGGAGGATTTGACTACAACTATGCAATGTCTGTATAAGGGTCTAGAACCATTCGGCTCGACAGCAAAGGACCGTCGGAGTTTGGGATTATTCATCGACCTTCAGAATAGTCTGAGAAAAACTGACATTGCATAGGCATGTTTGACAATGTAAGGAAATAGAAAACAATTAATATAATGGAACTTTTTACCAGTAGCCAATAACTATACAGCGACTATAGAACAACAAAAATCAGGTATCTGGAAGGAAGTTGTTCGTGAGAACCATACAGATAGTCAAAACTGTTTTGCGGACACGAGAATTTCCATTCTGGATATAAACCCAAATCGGGGTTTTTTACCCTTACTAGTCAAGAGGACAATACTGTCGAGTGTGTTGGGAAACTATTAAGAGGGGTAGGTACGAAGAGTTCCCGGACACATCTGAGTAACTCGGTGGGCGAGGTCAAGTCAAGAGGCGGTAGTCGGGTTCAATATGACGCGAGCGGCGAGTCCGCGATTCCATTTAAAAAGAAAGAACTTGCGCACTGTGAATGACTGATATTGTAGGCGTGAGAGCAGACAAGGGAGGGAGAAGGGGGCAGTTGTTCATACTAGGACAAAAAGAGACTTAATGCTCTTGAAGGCAGAGAAGAGAGACTCCTGTCGGATCCCCAAATCATACAAAGAAATTGGAACGAAAGAAGGACCCTACAGGGGAGTTTATCCTATCACTTAAAGTCTACTTGATGATGGCCCTTGACACAAGGTTTACTGAGAAAATCCGCATATGAGTTTTAATTTCATTATTCCATCGCCCACCATTCCCATTTATACTACCATCTACCCTAAGATATCCAAATTTTCGGGAATTCTTCGAATCCTCCGGGACGACCCATTAATCTGGGTATAATTAAATTCTATGGAAATCGAATTTATCCCAAGTATTGGGATTTTGTATGTTGAACAGCGCGACGCTGTAGTTACTGAGGTTACCGTCGACATACCTAAAAGACGACCACGCGGGTTGATTAAGATACTAGTACAAAAACCAATGGAAAAAACCGGATATAGTATTGGCCACGCTGATGTACAATCATTGTACAAGGCATACGGATCATGCAGGCGTGGATGGATGGCGGCAGGCACGTTTTTGGGAGGCATGTAATTTCATTATTAAACAAACACAAATTGATTGTTGTATGGTGTGCTCCATTGAGTTCATATTAACTCATAACTACTCTTTTGTTGATAGGACTTTTATTTGCAGATACTTGGTACCGCAATGGGTACCAAGTTCGCTCCAATCATTCGCCAACTGAATAGGGGTGGTGGGAGAAAATCACGCTTCTGAGAACCTCCTCCACAGTTAATTCTTGGAGGAGATATAAGATGATTATCCTCATCATTTGGGATGGTACAGACGCCTCTCTTTTAGATGTTTTGTTGCACAATTAAACACGAAGCATGTAAACCTCTGTTTTATTGGGGACCAATAGTGAAACATCAGGGTACAGTATGTTTGGACAGAGCTTGGAGAATGAACATCGATCGCAGAGCTTAATCTGTACCCAAAAGAGAGATATTTCAAGGGATACTAATGTGGAATTCTTACATTCAAGCCGTATAGTTGCCATTTTTTAAACCTGGATTGTTAATATCCCTTTTAAGTCTAATTTGCACGTGTGAGCATAAGAAGAGGACTTTGCAGCTGTGGAGCTAGATGATGAACATTTCAGGATCAGGTACTCTTTCTGAAGGAAAAGATTATCCAGAAAGGTGTATGATGAAACCAATGGCTGATTGACTGTGCCATGACAAAGGTGCAATTTCGTGTAAAAGGACGAATTTATTAAAAAGATGTACGGGAGAAAGAAGAGGATTTAAAAGGATGTTTGACGTTTAGAAAAGGGGGGTCTATTGCAATCCAAATGCCGAGTGGTCATGCGACGAGTTGCGGACTAACCACAGGGGCGAGGGGAAGTCAAGATGACCGCAGACAAAGACCAAAGCAAATTAAATCGCCGGTTGTGTTAGTCACACGCAATTGTAATGATATAACACAAGGCAGCATACCAGTCGGCCATGTAAGCAATGGAGGGTTTTATCTTTAAACCCTTGGGTGTTGGTGCGGAGGGGATGGTCGGGGCGGTGTGGAACTGGATGTGTGTATTGGAAACGACCAAGAGATTGTAGTAGCCCCAAAAAAGGACTTCCAAATTGAGAGGATAAATAGCCCCCAGCCAATGGAAGTTGTGTGGTTCCTCTGTCAGAAAGGGCACAACTAAGATCCTATTAGATCTGAAGGGAAAATACAGAAGTGTGGAGGAGTAAAAGGTAAATGTAAAAATGTACCAACCTTAATGAATAAAAAAGAGGTTGTTCTTTTCCACAAAACGTAGTTTTAAAGGTTAATCACTTTATCAATTTCCACAACATTGTAGTGTACATGTTACAGTGCCAATGGGGGTTACAGTACATCGGTGGAATAAAAACTAAACGACTTGCATGAAAGTGGGGGGTAATGGAGGACCACGATGAGGAAACATCAAAATGTGCAAAACTTAATTGATAAACGATGCATGCCCCTAACCCACCTTTTAAACACAGCAGACTTTCGTGATTGCCACTCAGTGTGACCCGAGTGGCATTTCCTTCATGGGCATATTGGAAGTAATTACAGCCCAAATCAAACGCCCCTAGATAGGCGCAATAGAGAATGTAGGCCTCTAAGTGAGAAGGGAGCAGCAATTCTGGATCGTTATACCATAACGAACGGAGGTTGCCTCATGCGTTAAGAGTTACAAGAATTGGTCCACGACTTAAAGAGAAATGAATTCTTAAAGAAAAAGAACGAATGTTGAATGAATTAATTATTATGGTTTTACACGGGTTTCAAAGCATTTTTTAATTTTTAGGAAATGTTGAGTATTTAATAACTATATATGTTTCTAAAAGATTTTTTAATTACATAGTTTACCTTAAAATTGTCCATAGCAGTATATACTGTTTACATCACTACAGTTATGCTGGTATGATTTGGATTTATTTTAAAGCTAAATTGGGACGTTGAAAATTGCCTCCTATCTAATATGTGGCTTTTAATCCTCGACCAAATGCTTGCAGGAAACTTTATTTGCCCGCCTTTGTATACAGGTGTCCTACTTGCTCTAATTACACTAGATCCAATTGGCTGCGCTCTCTACTTAAGCTCCCAGGGAACAAAGCTAGGACGTGGAACCTCCTGACGAAGCAATACGTGCCGAAACCGCGTAGAGGTGCCACGTCGGTGGGGGTGTTTTGGCGTGGGTGTTGGTGGCAAGTTCCTGTGGAGTTTTGTGGCAGCATGAGGGGGAGCGGGTCCCCTTTCTCTGGAAGCGTGGGTAAGTACTCGGAGTGGTCCGGATCAATTCTGTAGTGCGGTAAGGCCTAGACCCGGGTGGTTACCCCACCACCCCCCCCCACGCCCCACCAATAGCCGGTGCGGGGTCGCGGGGGGCCCGGGGGGCTCCCTTTCGGCGTCCCTGCACCCCCCGCGCGGTGGGGCCCCGGGGTCCGGGGGGGGGGCATGCCCATACCGAATATACACTGTGTATTATCCAGTCCCGTTTTTAACCCCGCTTTGTTATAATCCTTGACGCTTTTTGTAAGATTTGCTGATTGTGATGGGTATTCCTTGCATCAGTGGATACTTTGTCCACTGTGTTGTGAGGATTAATAAAACCAATCACACCCTTCAGTGCGCCTGTCTGCCTATTGTTTTTTAACAACACACTCACTGTGAAATGCTCAAAGAAATAGATTGGTCGTCACTTGAGTCTAGCACAAAGTTCACTCTTACTGTTCTGCGCCTTCAAATATGTATGGGCCAAGCTACCCCACCCTATCCTGAACAAGACTCCTCACCCCCTACTACATGAAGCACTTACCATCTGAGATCTGACTCCAAAAGACTGTTTCATGGTCCCACGGACTCATACAAGGTATCGGGTCTGGGGCCGCTCCGTTTCTCTTCCGTGCGACCCCAAAACGGGAACAAGCAGCCTACCAGAGACTCTCAGCATCCCCCAGCGCAGGGTTAATGTTCTTGAAAGAACTTGAAAAGGTGTGGTGCGTGCACATTGTAATCTGGGTCGTGTAACTGTTACATAAGCCTATAATATACAGCTTCTGGGACAAATGTGACATGCAATCTGGTCTTGGATATAATGCCATGACCTCTGTTCATTTATGTAAAACTGTGTATTGGGTAAACATGGATTATTGTCCATATTCAACCTCGGTGTCCAGGACATACTTGAAAAACGAGAGGTAACTTCTCAATGTTTATATGAATTCCTGGTTAGAAAACATTTTGATAAATAAAAGTAAAAAAAGATCTATTTGTGTAGCCATTATTGGATTGGGGTTGATGGAGGGGGGAGGGGATGGGCGGTTGATGACAGCGGGATGAGGAAGTGGGAAGCCGGGACATGCAATACATAGTTCAAGTTAGACACAAAGGTTTCTCCTGGGGAGGAATGTGGAGCACATCCTCTGTAGTGTTGTATGTGATGTGTTAAAAGGTACTAACTGAGTGATGACACAGTTTGCATATAGTAAGGTAGGGAGATTTGGCCAGTATGCAAGTTGTAATAAGGATCAGGCATCGTGTTTTTTATAGCACTAGTCTCGTGTTCACTCATCTCAATCAGCACCAAGCTGCAACATAATTTGGCAAATGCTTGAGAAGGGCAATCTCTGTATAAGAGAAAGGCACTGAAAATATAGGGTCTTTGTACGCGTATATGATGGTTAATAGGATGGGTGTAAGGAAATTCAAATATTGCATCATATTATGGTTACAATTCTATATCCTGTCCTACATAGAGGTTCCCCCACTTTTTTAGTCTATATAGTCACTACAATGTGTTCTAGAATGTGTAAGAAAACTACCAAATAGCACCACTGAGATGTGAACAGTTTATTCAGATAAGGAAAACATGGGTCTTGTGAAAAGTCAGCAGCTGAGTGAGAAGGTAATGATTATCTACATATACTGTAAGCTAATGCCATTTGATATACAATATGTACCTAACCTTACCACTCAAATAGAATTAGAAAAACATGTGTTAAAGATGTTGGAATAAAAAAAATTAAAGAAAGCTCCACTATACGCTATTATAGGTATCTACAGTAGCACAGTTTATCAAATCATCTCACAGGTGGTACCTCAGGATCTCACAGGTAGCACGTTGAGTGACACATATACTCACTGGTACCTCAGGTATCTCACAGGAGCAAGGTATCAGCAAATCTCATAGGTATCTCAGGTACTGTATCGACAGGTATCACATATCTAAGGTATCACATAATCTCATAGGTATCACATATATCAACAGTATCTCAGTATCTCACAGGTATCTCAGTATCTCACAGGTTAGCACAGTATCGCACAGGTAGCACAGGTATCCACATATCTCACAGGTATGTTAGGTATCTCACAGTAGCACAGGTATCACACATCGCACAGGTAATCTCAGGTATATCATATGGGATCCATATCTCACAGGTATCTTTCAGGATCTCCACAGGTTCACATATCTCAACAGAGGTATGTCAGGTATCTCACAGGTAGCAAGTTATCAAAAACATATCTACAGTTTCTCAGGTATGTCCTTTCTGTGCCACATAAGGTACATGACCTGGTAAAGGGAATTTTGCAAGTTGTCTGCTTTTAAGGCAGCCAGAGGGAGGGGCTATAGGGGGTGATAATACAGCTCAAAAGTATGCTTGTGACAGTAGAGCTTCCAGTATTCTGTTAGGTCAATGCGTAGAAGCGGCTTTAAGAAAATAGCAGAGCTTGTGGGTTTGATCATATTGTGGCCGCCACCAGTAAACCCACTTCATCAAAACGGGCCATTAGACCTACTACGTCGTATTGATTTCTGGAAATTGTAGGTGCAGCTGTGACCATTTAAATTATATACATTGCTAACCTTTATCATATTCCCAGGTACGATCATTTGTGAGCAAAGGTGGTTAGCGCCCTATGTTCTTTGGAGGGAGATTGAGGGGATATAATATATATATATATTATAGTAGGCGGTAGTATTATATATATGGATATATTTTGTACATTTATTTTCCAGAATCCTGGGATTGATTTTCCTTTTTTTTTTTTTTTTTGCCCCCCGTGGATAGACTGGTAGTGCTAGGGGTGATAAGGAAGAAAGCAGGGTTTTGCAGATCCGTCCATTCATAACGTGAGTGAATGTGTCACAAAAGTAATTTAACAATGTATATATATATATATAATATTATGCTATGAGAGAAAAAAGAGAAAAAAACAGGCGCCCCACACCTAGTGCATTAAAGTAAAACAATGATTTTATGGAAGCATTACAAAAACACCGAAAATGCCATCAGCAAATCAAACATGGAGGGAAATAACAAGCGTTAGGATGGGCCCCTCATAAGCCTCCTGGTAGGTTCTGGAACAGCAATCGAGTGCTGTCTCCCTACACACGTGTTGCGCACAGTCTTCGCTTCACCGGGAGAGAGTGACGATTTATCCCGGCGCACAATCGTGCCCCACGCACACGCAGGAATCCCCCTCCGGAGCGCTCAGGACTTGCCACTTCTTCGGGCTGCTGCCCCCCCCACAGCGCTGAAGGAATAGGGGACGATCGGCGCCAGGATACTTCTGATCTGCCGCCCTTGCCGATCTCAACTATGGCATCAGCATGTGCACTCGAGTTGACCAGGTGGTGAATTGTGACCGATCCTCCCGCGTCTCAGACCCCACCCGACACCTAAGCCCTGGGTTCGTAATCAAGGGTTATGACTTCATTCGAGGGTGGGGCGGTAGATACCCATTGGCATGTAACCGCCACAGTCCTTATAGAAAAGTTAATTGCATACCATGATGAAAGATACCTATTTTAAAGAAGGTTGATCCGATTCAATGATTTTTGAACCTTTCCAAGAGTGGCGAGTTTCCCCTCTTACATCAAATATTTGAGTGGAAACGGTTATTTTGAGGACAAGCACATGGTGGTGTGACACAAGAGGGAAATAATGAGCCTTGCATTTGATAATGGTAATTCTCCTTTTACGCTTTTGTAACGTTATTGGCAAAGCCTTTTAGGATTAATCGAAAAGATGAACAAAATGCAAACAATGTGAAAAATTTTGAGGGGTCCGGAGGTGGGATGGGATATGCTCGGCAACTATTATAGAGATTGAAATAGTTACAGTCAAATTAGGATAGCACTATAACCATAGCCACCAGACCGGGCCCTTTGTTTAGCGCGAATATTGGGGCAGATAGTTCATTTATTATTGCTGAAAATCTACACAAATTTTCAATTGTTTCGCTTTATGATTTTAGATTTTGTAATTCATTCAACCAAATCTCTAAAGACGTTGGATTGTTAACGGTAGGCAAAACGTGAATGACAAAAAACTACCCAATGACCTCATCTCCAATAGTTAACTGTATTGTATATGCCAAGTATTTTCTATCCCTGTTTGTTTCCTTTCATCCGATATAGAGTATTCTGGATCAGTAAGAAACAGCAAAGGTTTTTGTGATTAGCAAGGGACTGATGAAATATCAAAAACGATTATTGTCGTGAAACCACTGCTGACCGGTCCTTATGCGATCCCGATGAGTTGGTTTGGTGCTTGTTGGTGACCCGCGTCTCCTAACCACCTGACCATGTGAACTAATGTATTCTTGTATAATTGATGCTGATCAGTTAGAAACCGTTCATTGGTCATATGAGGTGATTATTGTTGTATAGTGATCGAAATGAAATAGATTTGGTGAAGTATCCATTCGCACTAGACAATGAACTAAAAGGATATTGTGGCCCCCCTTTCCGTCCCCCGCTTTTTTTGGTTTTTTTGTTTGCGTTCCCGTCGCCACATATTAAAAAAGCAAACAAAGAGATTTTACAAGAAAGACACAATCTAGGTGTTATGTTGTAAGCGAGTTTTAACGATATTTGTTGCTGTTTTTTAATAATTATTCAAAGAAACTAGTTATGTGGTTGTAAACAACCCATGAAACTGACATTCCCCAAGGGCAGGGCGCCCCATCCGGGAAGGGACCGGGCGAAAGAGGACCCCCTCCCATTTCTTTTCCCCCGCCCCCTCCCTTCGCTTCCCCCCGCTTTTTCTTTGTTCCTTTCTCGATTTTTTCCCCTTTCCCTCCCCTCGACACAGATTCACACTTTTCCTTCTTTTAGTAAATATCAATAAACCTATCTTTGCCTAAGTTGTACATATTTAGGACCTTAGAAATCTATATCAAAGCGAAATTCATTTTAAGACCCTGACATCCGTCCAATTATTAGGTTCGGAGGGAGGAGGCACTGGCTGAGCACGCTGCAGAACCCAGACCTACGAAGGCCAATCAGACAACTGCCCCGACGTGAGTAACATGCGATGAGTTGACCTCTTATGGTCACATGTATGGGGTCATTGTGTCCCGTTTGCGGGGCCTGTGTTTTGTAGGTGTATCCAAAATTGTAATCCAGTTAGTCTTTGAGTAAGCTTCTAACCGGAACTGTAAACTACATCTTTTGAAGCCCCGGATCTCCCCCCATAAAGGTAGGAGCGCGGTATTCAGGGTATGCCACCGATGAAATCGTAGGGGACCTCTGTCTTTAGCTGGTTCGGTACTTTAGTTGGTTCACCGCTGTCCGAGTTTGGATTTTTCTTTCGGTGACTTTTCTGGAGATCGGGGGTCCGAGCCGAGGTGTTGGCGGGTATGGTGCCGCCTTCGCCAAACCCATCCCGTCCCCCCATATGTTGACCCTCGTCACGCCACCTGATCTAAAAACCTCTTCATGGCCCTTAGGGCTCTTGATGTGGCTGGGTCCCCCCCACATAGTTGGCGCAGGACCGCACCTTTCCATTCATGCATATTAGGTCTTACGCGGTGATAACGTAGTTCAGTTGAGCACAGTGAGTCTGAGGGTACTCCTGCGCCCCGGGTTTTTTTTTCCTTTCCCCCCAATATATCAACTGTGGAGGGGGGGTTGTGTGTTCCCCAGGCCTCGGGCCGCGCTTCCGTGTGTGCGTCCGGTTGGTAAGACTCAACCACCACTGATTTCCTTTGTAAATGTATTTCGTTCCTGATCACACGTTTTGAACGTCACCCCGCTAATTGGAATCCTGTCACGTCTTTCAGCGATATATAAGGTTCCTGTGCACTATCACGGGAATGATGTCGTACCAATTCGTAGAATTATTACCTACCTTTTGAAGGGTTCGTAACACTTTACTAGGAGCAATCATAGTTTTGTCCCCAATCCTAGGCTTTCCTAGAAACGGTGGAATTGACAGTGAGGATATTTTGGGACAATTTAGTTTATTGACCTAATTTATGGATGTGGACCAGGGACCCGCTTCCATTATGGTGCATTCATATTTTTTGATCTGTGGCAGATTGGTAATTGCGTAAAAATTTAGGCACCGATCGCAGGATCTGTAACCTCATTTGTTATTGTTTCTCTTGGATTTGCAACAAAGCATACGGGAGGTGGCGCCCCCTGTTTTGGGTTTCGGTTCTGACCAGTTAGGCACTAGCATCTAGAACCCCAACAGAAGATTGGTGACAAATCGCATATCCATCAGGCATCTTCTCTCTGATAACTTAAATGGAAGGAGGATCTGTGACCGGTGCGTGGGTTTTTACAAGTACCGCAATCCCTTTGGGCTGTTCCCACGACACCAGTTTTTGCGTGAGCTCTCAATCTGGTGGAACTGACTCTTTGGTATATATTCTGCAACCATTTTTGTGGAATGATTGTACCATACTGTAGGTAGCTGTCTAGCCCACAGTTTTGGAAGGTTGTCGTTCGTGTGATATAGTATTATTAGGACCAACAAAACTCTAAACCAAGAATACTATAGTAGCTGGTTGTGAATGTGTAGTGTAATTTCAATCCCATCTTGTTGTTACTTGAAGGATTCCACAAAATCGCATCGTGCCGTTGCCCTTTCACCCATCCATAATAATAATGAATATCATCTATGAAGCGGCCTAGAAAAAAACCAAACCCGCCCCCAGCACAGCAATTCCCCCACCCATGTGGTACTCTCCCACAGTCCCATATAAGGTTGGCATAGCTGGGCAAATTTGCTCCATGGCGTTCCACAGAATTGCAAATAATATGTATCAAAAAAGAAAAATTGATTGTGATTTACATAAACTTAATGCATTGCTAAAAGAAATGACCTTTGTGAGGTGTCTGTTAAACTAGAATATTAATTGTAAAAAAGTGACTGTAATAGCCCAGGTACGCTCCTTTTTGAGGCACAGGGGGTTACCCTATGTTTATTTGGAGGAGATGATTTGATTGGGGTGGATATAATATATATATAATATTATATATACTATATATATATATATTTTTTTTTTTCTTACATGTTATTTTCCAGAATCCTTTGCTGCAGTGGAAAGCACGGAAGCACTGTATGCTAGGTGATAATGGAGAAAAGCAGGGTTGCAGATCCGTCATAACGTGAATGTGCTCACAAGTAATTATACATGTATATATATATATATATATATATATATATATATATATATATATATATATATATATATATTGTGATGCCGACACCACATTGCAGTCTCTTTTATCCCAAATGAGGCAGGAAACGCTGTATTTCTTTATATGTGGGGTTTATTTAAAGGGATAAATAATACGAATAGGCCCACCATCCCTTTAAGAAAACCAAATAAAATCCTATCCCTATTCAGGGAACTAACTGACTTCTCAGGCCCTTACTATCAGGGCCGCCAGCTAAGCCGGTTGTCAGCCCAAAAACATGCCCTGGCATAAGCAATACAGTAACAGCACAGTCTTTGTGACACAATAGAAAGGGTCTTGCTTATCTTAGTCCATCTGGCGATGTCCCTGCTTCAGCACAGTCTATCGTCCTTCCTTCTTCTCTTTGGGATTCAACCCCAACGGGAACTCAGGGAAACTCCTGTGTGCCTCTGTAACCAGCCGTCACTGCTTCAGCACAGCTCTCTCAGCAGTGTCTCTCACACTTCTTTAGCCAGCCTCTGTTAGCTGGGGAGCTCCTCTGTCTCCCCCCTTCTCTGGGGAAAACTGTCTCTCAGTGCCTTGCTGCTTCCATACTCTTAAGGCACTTCCTGATTAATTAGCCAGCAGGTGACCAGCCATGCCAGAGAGGATTAACTTAACTCTCTGTGGTGAAAAAGTCCAATAGCTGCCCCATTCAGCCCCTAGAGGACAGCGATGGCATCACTATATATATATATATATATATATATATATATATATATACTATATAATATAGTATCTAATACCTGTATGTTGTATTAGGTATTTATGTATGTATGTATGTATTATGATCCATGTATGTTTATGTCTCTGATCTATCCTCCTCATCTTAATGATCTATATATATATTATATATATATATGATAATATCTATATATATATATTATAGTATATAGATGATATCTATAAAGTACTAGACGTATTTAAAATGAGCCCCCCCCTCCTTCAAAAAATGTTTTAAGTGGTTGTTAGCTTTTTCATCTTAAGACATGCAGAGTTTTTTTGTTATTTTGCCTGGATTTGCAGACCCGTAATGAAACTGACTTCTTTGAACAAGCCTTTCACCCATGTTTTGGAAATGCGGTATGGCTTACAGAATGGCAAAACCTGCAATCTTGAGCGGAATGGCTCTTTTCCGCCAGTAGCAGAAACTCGCACACGTTGCCGCAGCTACCTGGGTATATTTAGTAATGACTAACTGGAAGATCAGCCGATAATGACACAGAACAAAATTGAGGTTATCCGGTAATTAATCATAGCCTTAAGTGGTATTATTCATATTGCCAAAAAGAACCCAACAGCAGGCATGAATTTTGTGACCCAAACGAATCGATTCAATCCTGTGATTTATCATTGATCTAATAACATCAATGGTGAATTGATCTTATAAGAATGAAGGACAAGGAATACCTTATGGTCTCCATGCAATGCAGACGACATCTTCACCAGGGCCGTGTACTTTTATCATATGTTATCTCTTTTTTACAACACCCCTCCCCCACACTACAGCTAAGAAGCTTTGGGTATTGCTATATCTATTTTTTAATACTACATGAGAGTACCGGAAAATTAAAAAATAAGAAACAGCAATAATAAAAATAAAAAAATATTCCTGAATTCATAATTTTTTAACACAAACAAACATAAATAATCACTCCCATCTACCTTAACTCTTCACCCAGCCGCCCTCCACCACTTTACATAAAAACCCAATCAACTTTCCCAATATCCAACGCGACCCCTATACATTCATGCTCTCCACCTTCCATTTCCATTCTCCTCCCCCCTTCGGCACTTACATCTTCTATCTATTTAAAAACCCCACTTCCCCCACCGCAAATTAATTCCGACCTTCTACCCAATGATTTCCTTCGACACTAAAACCAATAATAATCACGCTAAATATAAATTACTCTAACGCATTCATTAAATCCAAAGCGCAAAATTTCCACGATAAATCACCTCAACTAATCTACTCCGAACACAGCTTTCCATTAAATTTAAACACAAAGCTTGAATCTAAAAGATTTTTTACAAACGCCTCCCAATCAACCCACAAATCGACGCAAAAACAACTATTCCGAAATGATTACTTCTTCCAATCTAGCCTTAATGAACTCTACTGACATCACCCTCACCAACAATACATTTATTCGCCCGAATTTAATCTAAGACCTCGAATACACGACTTTTTCAATTTCGATAATAGATATAATCCCGTAATTACGCATTCAATTATACAAAAAAATACCAAAACACCTAAATTTATGAAAAATTAAATAATTAACCGGTAATTTCCTTTATACGAAACTATAATAAAAAAAATTATAAAATCGAAATTCTCGATATATATAATTTAAAATACTTTATCGGTATTATATCCCGAATTTTATTTTATGCAATATTATAAAATATTTAGATGCCCCCGCCACCACTTCTTCGCCTCGCCCCCACTCGCCCCTCATACATTTTTACGCACCAAATTTACCTTTCTCTCTATCTCACCTTTATTATAACGCTTAGTCGATATTAAACCATTTCCAACCAAACACCTATACCTAATACAAAAAACACAAATCAGATCAACCACCTTACTTTGATTTTCAACAGCGAATTTAATATTTTTCTTTTTACCAATACATTTATCGACATCAATTATACCCACCAACTAAAAAAATAAAACGATTACACAAATTATCATATTATGAAATTAATTCCCGACATAAAACCAATTTATTTCACAAATCATATGAGCACTCAGACTTACCGTACAACAAATATACTCTACATCGAAATTCAACCGACATTTTATACATTAAAACCAATCACCGCACACTTATTTATTACATTATATTATTTTAAAAAACCGAAAAAAAAACAAATATCCACGAATAATCAATAAAACATTATTATTACCGAACACTTGATAATACTGTGAAAACTAGAAACACAAAAAGTCTCCTCCCGAAAAAACAATTCAACCATTTTAAAATCAATACCTGTCCGACATATAAATCATAAACCTACTATCATTTTAATATCAACAAATTCCAACAAAACAAATCCGAAACATTGAACATTAAAAATTAGCTATTTTCCACGAAACTAACTTAAAAAAAACAAACATAGATATTTTTATACACAACCACCAATCAACAAACAAACAAAACGATCCACCACAATTCATTATTCGCATCCATATCACCCCAATAATATACTATTATATTAATCACGATTACCGATAATAACCGAAAATTTTTTACAAAATTCATTATAATACCGAAAAAATAACAAAAAAATAAAAAACAACATTTTCTTCCACATAAATTAATAATTATTTCCGACACCGACACGATAAACCTCAATAGCCGATTATATAAATAAAAATATAAAACATTCTACAACTACGAACACAATACCTTTTAAACATCAATATATTTTACCACTCGAACTAGAGAACCGACACCCCACCCCACCTTGGTCACCTATCTTTCCCACCCCACACACCCTACCCACTTTTCACTATTAATTCACGTCCAATCACACGACCCGATAACAAATAATTCATTCTCCCACCGCACACTTATCACTCTTTACTAACACATTATACGAATTGATAATCGCGCAATTTATATAATTACTCAACCAATTAATATTATCATTAACCAAAAAGAATATAAATATACCCTCTCCCATTTCCCTACCCTATGCCCCCCCCCCTTCTTTTTCTGTTTCACATATCTAGTACATGAGTTGTGCAAATCAGCGGGAATTTAAAAAGGCACCCACCTGCTTGTTTGCAAACTACAATGATTGGCGATTCTGGAACTGCTACAGTCACAGCATACTGTACTTTGTGATCTCTACTTTCACACCGTTAGCCCCTCCCCTGGCTCCCTTTGAAAGCAACCACTTCCACTTCCGTAGCCAGATCATGTGGTTCTTGTGCACAAAAAGGAGCCCCATCTGAGATAACCCTGTGACTACTCTGCGTAGATACCTGAAGAACCCTCAACAACCGGAGAGTATATTAAAGCTGGATTTGCCACCTCTGGGTTAGTTCAAATGATAGAGCTGCTTCCACAAAATAGCACAGATTGTTTGTTTTCCGACCGTTGGACTACACACCACAGTACCTCCCTATCATCTAATGGGCTTAGACTGTGTCAGAAATAGCTTAGAAGCTATGAGAAATGCTGCTATCTCATAAATATCCCGTCCTTCACTTGTGCTTCGTTTGCTCTTGATGTCTCTCATGCCTCTCACGTGTGCTTCATTTTGTAATTGTTGATTTTTGGAGGGAGGTTTGAGAAGATATCATATACAAACAACGTGAGACTATTAATATCTGTCTCTGTATTGTCTTTTCTGTGGCTCCCCCTTCTGGTCTCTCCCTCCTCCCCCCCAAGACAGAATAGGGATTTTTGTTCGTTTAAATCCGTTAGTTATGACCATGTCAAACACTTCGTGTTTGCAATGACAAGCTTGACGTCTTCTAGATAACTTTGCCCCCATAAGCTATATATGTAGAGACCCAGGAATGAGAGTCAAGAGAACATTCAAAAAGTAGAGGGATTTGGAAGCCAACCATTTCCAAACAGTAGGTAGCTTCGATGTACTGGTTACACACAGCCGCCAGGCCGTCCTCACGCTGAGCCATAAAAACCTTCATAGCCTTCAAATTTCTGAGAAATACTATGAAGTCCAAGTGTTTTTAATGCGTGGTTTCCATCCTCTTTTGATGATACCTCCAGTGTTCAAATGAAGCGTGTGTTTTGCTACTTCCTTGTGGTTTACCTACGCACTTGAAAGACCACAAACAGCATTTAGACCCTTTATACATGAGAACAAAGGACAAAATTACACTAGCAGGTACTTAGTGCTATGGCTGGTGAAAATTAACCATTCTGGCAATAGCATCGGCCAATTTAGCTTATATTGCAATTTAATTTATTCCTTAGTTACACCACCACTTATTTGTGAGTGGTTTTTACAACTGTGTATGCTTTCACTTACATGTGCATATCTATCTACACCCCTACGTGTTATGTCTTTTTTGGGTGTCTGAATTGTGTATACTGTCACTTCTCAGAAACAGAAGTGGTTTAGAAAGCTCAGTTTTCCTCCTCAACACGGGTCACTTTGGATAAATGTACATCAACTCTTCTAACAGCATGATTCTATTTTAAATCAATCACTAGTGTGTCTGGGCTGTTTACCGTGACCTATTTACACTACAATGATGTAGTTAATAATAATAATAATTAATAATATAATATATAATAGGGGAGAGGAAGTGGCTCATTCACTGGCAGAGTTTGAAGCGGGTAGGAGGCCCCCCCTGTTCATTCCCAGTGTGCGACTCCTTGTGACCTTGGGCAGTCACCTTCTCCCCTGTCCTGCAGGCACCCAAAAACAAACATAGATTGTAGCCTCCACAGGGGCGGGAACTGGTGTCTGCAAAGTGTCTCTGTTCCCTGCATGCCTAAGGGTTCCCTGCATCTTCAGGTTGTTTGAAAATTGTAACCGAAATACAGAAGAGTTCCCAATGCATTGATATCCAACACTAATTTAGTAGGTTTGGGGTTCCTTACAAAATGCTCTATCTTAGGTCGTGTGCTATAAGAATGGTTGGGGCTTCCTTACTTGCATCTAATCCAGACACCTATTAAGAGCGGGTTGTGGTTCCTTAATACATCTGATATCAGACAACGTTCATTCGAGAGGAGTTTGGTTCCTAAATGCGTCTTATCTCGAGACGTCGCTATTAGTGAGGTTTTGTGAGTTCCTTACAATCATTCTGATCTCCCAGACGCGCTATTGAGCGTTGGTTTCCACAAAATGTCACAAATATATTATAGGTTCCTACCCAAAAAGAGTGTCTAAAAACCACTGCTCTAATTGTGTTTCTCACCAAAGATGACTGATGTCTTGAACCAGAAAAGAGAGGTCACTCGCCCCCCATAACTTTCATAGGTCCCTAACTATTAAGTGTCCTTATAAGATATAATTCATGAGGCAGCCCATAAATTCCTTTATATTAAACAATTATCTAACGAAGTCCATGCCAAATCTTTCTGTCTTGACCTTTTTGAGGAAAGGAACATCCCGAAAGTCCTGTCCTTCCCCAACAATCGCAGCTTCTAGACTTCCATGAACATACAAAAGGGATGCAGCTCCAAGTCCCATTATGTCAATCCGGTATTACGGACCTTTCTTACAGTTGTTACCTAACCAGAACATGTGTGTCCAACACCGCTGGTTTATATAAATGCACTATTATAAACAAATCAAAAATATCTTTAAATGAATAATGTCAGAATCTAAGCGAACCAGCGCATGCAACACTTTTTATTATGTTCAAGTTAAAATATGTCGATTTTTAACAGCATTTTTTCTTTAACTTATTTTACATACAGCATTTGCGAGTACACTGTTTCCGTGTGCAATATAAGTCCACATTGGCACACTTTCCAACCAAACACGTGATGGCATATGTTATTCTGCACTTCCGTATCACTTCAAAAACCCTGATGAAGCCCGAGGTGCAATTTTCTCCCATGGATACAATTCGCTAACAAGGCTTTCCTGTCACTGGACACGTGAATACGTAAAAAATTCCTTGCACTAAGTCCACCGTTTTAGGTGCTTAAACAAGGCCTCGTAATGCTTTGTTTGTGGAAGTGCACGTTAGCGATGCATACCTATCCTCACCCAGCATTTCTAAAATCAAAACTTGACTTGCATGCACAGCAAGAATGCTTTTAAATATAAAACAAGAAGCATATGCTATATATAACGCAATGAAACAGGATACTGGCTAGAGTGTAATCATTAAAACTAACTGCTTTTAGATTTTCCATTTCTATCACTTGAACAGTACGTATGTTTTGGCTCGTTGTTTTCCTCTTAAGAGGTTGTGGTTTGTTATTGTGACCTATGTTAATTCACTGTATGGCTGCTAAATTTCTTCTCTGTTAAAACTTGTAAGATGGGCAGTTTCAAACAACACATAATAGTTTGCCAATTTCAAATGATATTTCACTGTTAAGAACTGCATGTAGCTGTTCCTTATGCAAGTTTTCCTAGAATCATGTGCTGTCATAACTTCTTGGGTTTGCTGCATGGGGGGTGATTTTCATCAATGAACATGAGATTGCATCTTTTCCATCACACAAAATACAAAGTTGAATTTTCACTAATGGTTTCTTGATTGGCTTTCGTGTCAATCGCCAACTTTTTGGTTGCTTGTACTTATTAAATTCAATCATTTGTAATTTAGAGTACCTATCATTTCATCTTGTGCATTAAAGCAGCAGTTGAAGCTGCTTTATTTGTTAACAATTTTTTTCCCATTCAATATGTGTGTCAATACAACTGCACACTCCACAGTGATTAACTAAGTTGCCGCCATTTCGAGGGAGGGGGCTGGGGGTAGCGAGACATTGTAGATGAGAATGGGCGGATGATCATCTCTTGAGTTGAGCGGCGAATTCGACTCTGGGGTTCAACTAAAACTCTTCAGTTGCAGCAATAGACCAAAGTGCAAAGTTCTGTTGGGAAGTTCATGTGACTGACCGTCCTGTATACAGTGGCACACTGCTAGAGAGAGACGGGCTGCAAAAAGGGTTGCCAGAGCCCATTTCCGAGAGGAAGGGGATGTACTTTGTAAATGTTACTATAGAAAACACCATAATGCTTTGTAACATTATAATACATTTAAAATGTCTAACAGTTTTTTTTTTAAATGCTACCAAGTTTTTCTCTATTACAAGAAACGTATTTATTTGAAAAGTCACACACATCATGCTGTATTGGCAGCCTTTATGTTACAACAGAACTCCCACCAGCAAGACGATGGACATCCATGCAAAAAACACAAATTTCCGTGTCCGACTGGCCGGTCCTCACCATCTCGGCGTTTTCATGCCTGCTGTGGGGCCTGATCTGTTTAAATGATAATGAACAGATTTATTAGGCTGCAATCGTTTCGCTGTCCCACCCGAGCGCATAGAACTCATTACTACTGCATTAAAGTAATTTGCTTTGTTCAGGTTCTTTTTTCTTCTTTAAAAACACCCTCTCTTTCCCCAGATTTTACCCCGTTTATGTACACTTCCCTTTCTCTCGAAGGAAGATGTGCAAAAAAATTTATCCAATTTAGTGCTTACAAACCTAAATAAAGACAAAGACCAGTGTATTCGAGTACACTATTCTACGAGAATCCAGTCGTTTCAATTGCAGTCCGATCCAAAACCTACAAGATTATGCTTATTTGATAGGGGCCGCTATTAATGCAACACCGAGGCATAAGATGGCAACGTTGTTCAATTTTCATCAGTAATTTTATCCGAAAACCTATGACTTTTACCAGAATTTTTCGCCAACTCCTCATTTGTGGACAGCGGGGCAATATAGAACAAAGGTTTATGTAGTGACCCTGTTTTCATTCCTTCCAATTTATTCCCAAACGTGAGCCCCCAATTTGTGGAGGGATTGGGTGTGTGTCACAGGGTTCCCGTATCTCTTGAATCATGGAGGCGGCAAAGGCGAAGGGGTCGTGTAAAACCAAATAAGAGCGACCATCCCTGCCAAGCATGGCAGAACGCCCAGCCCCACAGATACATCCATGCCAACCACGTCTGACCAACCTAGAGAGGCTTCCAAGACCCATGAGGTACCCGAGCAGATCCTTTCGGGCATTTTGATGACTTTAATGTACCTAAAGCGATTTCCCCTGCTCACCTTCCTACAGGTGGGCTAGTCCTCCCCCTGCAACAACTATCGACGTGGGTGATGATGAAAGCTGGATGGTCAGCAGTCCCGGACCGGCGTCAAGCTGAATGGGAATTAGATAAGTATGGGGTACTGTTTGTTGAGCCTATTTATTTTGGGGGGCGGCCTGGGGTACTCGTTAGGGGGCTGACCTTACTGCTACATAAACTTTCATTTTGGTTTTTCCTTCCTCAGAAAAAAACGGTCTAATGGGGGGATTCCGATGGATAATAATGTGTGTAGCCAGATTATGCGATGTTTGTACACGCGAACAGTATACTGTGTACATAAACCCGAATCAATTAAAACTATGCATTTATTTCTTCAGTACAGTTCAGTATATAGCGCACATACTGGGGGCGAGATGTTGTTGCATGCAGAGAGCAGATCCGCTGCTCCTCTTGCCGCAAACACTCGGCACATTACCAACCTCTATATTTGAAATCATTTTTTTGATAGTGTAGAATTTGCGCGGGGTCCCTCCCGGATCTGACCGCGCACCCCCGGTTTGCACGGTCTGGGACCCCACCAGGGCCCTTCCCCCCGGCCTCTATCCTCCTCTCTTCTTTTTTCCTTTCTCCGCCCCCGTGCTCTTCTTTATCACCTCTTCCCCTCCTCGCCTGGGTTCCCCTCCCGTCCCGTTTCCCCCCAGGACCTCCGTATCTAGGTCTTCTGCCCGGTTTCCGAAAATGCCCAGACCCTCCCTTTTCCGATTTCTCCCTCGGCGGGCAGGGGGTCCCCAGACCTGAAACCTGTGGCTTCTGCTCTGGAGACCCTCCACATGTACACTATCAATAAAAACACATAAATTACACCGTCATAATAAACAATCACGTTCTTCCATACCTTAGCTGGCCTATGCGCTATGGTAAAGAGCTACATTTCTGTATTGTATATAATATTGTACAGTAGCAGCGGGGGTTCCCTGACCAGAAAATTAATGTCAGGGACCCCCCCCCTGCCCTGCAATCAAATATATCATAAAATACAGAAATGCATTCTCCTGTCTTACCATAGCGGGAGACGCTAAAGTCAATGTGAGGGTAACCCCACCCTTGCCGTCCGGTGGGGTCTTCTCCATTTTCTTTCTTGTGCTTTCCTTGGTTTTCTTTTTTTCCTTGTTCCCTCCCCTTTTTTTGAGTTGTAGGAACCTTGGCGGGAGGGGGGGGGGTTCGGTCGCACCTTAACCCCTTCACCCTGCCATCAGCCAGTTAATAAACGTCTCCTGTCCTTCTGTTTTTCCCTCCGTGCCCTTTCTCACCGTAGCCCCTGTGACTCGCCGAGGTCGCCACCGCTGCCGGACGCGGCTGGGGGGCGACTGCAAGCGCGGCTATAGCTCTCGGAACAGGGCGTGTAGTAAGGAGGGAGGTGGGGACCGGGGAGAGGGCGGTCATGGCTCAATCGGTTAAGGTTAACGCTGATTAGAGGACTTTTGGCAGCGTAAGTAGATTCGTCGGCCTGTGCGTCAGCCCGAATCGGCCCCGGGGCTCCTCTTTCTTATGTTCGCTCCGGGTCCCACCTTTCCCCCCAACCGAAGGACTGGGCGAGGGCTGGTGTGGAGGGGAGGGATGGAAGGGATTGGAAATTTGGAGTGGTGTGGGGTAATGGAAGGAAGGAAGTTGGGTGTGAGGGGAGGAGAGTGCGGGGTAGGTAGGCCTTGCTCATTCGAGGTGAGGGGGTGGTGGGAGCACTGGTTTCATGCGAAGCATTGGCGATGGAGAAGGCGCGCAGGGAGGTAGCAGGCATTGATGAGTTCGTGATAGGAGGGTCGGGGTGGGTGGGAGTAGTCGCCACTCGTGGCCGGCGACCCCGCGTCCCTCGGGACCGCGTTCGGCGCCTGGGCCTCACTCGCCCGCCCTCCCTCCCTCACCTCATCCGCTCCCTCTCTCTGTTCCACCTCCACTCTCCGGTATGTTCCCTCCATCCTTTGGTTCTGCCTTTCCGTCTTTTGACTAGCATTTTGTTTTTCCTTTTTTCTCTCGGGGGTGCCGTTGCATTCTTTCGCATCGACCGTTCCATTTAATGTGTTTTAGGTCTGGGGGCCCCCCGGCACGCCCCGAGATACACGGCCCCCTTTAGGGGGTGCCGGTAATCCCTCTGCTCTGCTTGGTTTACAGGCCGCGATCACGTGATCGGGGCCTTTAAACGCAGAGGGATACCGGCACCCCCTAAAGGGGCCTGTATCTCGGGGGGCACGGGGTCCCCAGACCTAAAACCAACGCGATTCAGCTCCGGAGACCCCCTGCACATGTACACTATCAATAAAAATGTATTTCAAATGTATTTATTGTCATTTATTTATTTATTTATTTAGATTTATTTATTAATTGTGCTGCTGCTGCTGCAAGTCCTAAACTCACACCAAGGGCCAAACACCCCCCTCACCCACAATAAAAAAAATTCACGCACAGCACACCCACAATTAATAAATAAATCTAAATAAATAAATAAATACATGAAGAGAAATAAATATATACTGTACAGTATATACTGTATATATACTGGATATATATACAGTATACAGTATATATAATAAAAATCCCTATACAGTACATATACAGTATATACTGTGTATATATATATACTGTATACATATATATACATATATATACTGTATATATATATATATAGTATACAGTATATACACACAGATGATGAACCAATATACAAATACATGTAGAATGGTTATCAAAATCATACTGTCCTACAAATAACGCTTCTCTATACAGTACAGACAATAATAATAATAATCCATTTAATAATCCTAACTGATTTTACAATATAAAACATAACATTCCAATCCACACAGTACATTGCATTTACATTGTATACTGTAAATGATGCATAGCATAAAATCTATGCACCATATACTGTACATTCTGCAAATCAATGTTAACAATATAATTGCAAGCTACTCTACCAGTAAATACAAACACTTCCAAACAAACACTTTAACCAATCAAGTAAACAAAAATCAATATATACTGTAAGTACCAACCAGAAAACACAATTTAAAACCAAAGCTAACCCTTACAATACCAAGGATTACATCTATCTAATTGTAAAAAAACCTTATACATTATACACAGCATTGTTTAAAGCCCCCTCCCCCCTAATGTTTCTGTTAAGCAGATTACACTGAAGGGAGAGAGATATAAAGGCCTAAAGCCCCTTCCCCCCTAATGTTTCTGTTAAACAGATTACAATGAAGGGAGAGAGATATAAAGGCCTAAAGCCCCTTCCCCCCTAATGTTTCTGTTAAACAGATTACAATGAAGGGAGAGAGATATAAAGGCCTAAAGCCCCTTCCCCCCTAATGTTTCTGTTAAACAGATTACAATGAAGGGAGAGATATAAAGGCCTAAAGCCTTACCAGTAAATCTCCCTCCCTGCATTGATGTCGTGCAGTGTATGTAAATGTGGGGAGGGGGGGGGGGGACCCAATGTGCATACTGTGAGGTCTAACCACCCTCACCCCCTACCCACATACTGTACCGTTACCCCCCCCCCCCATCCTGGCCATGGCCCCTCACGCACAGCAGCTCCACAATTAATAAATAAATCTAAATAAATAAATAAATACATGAAGAGAAATAAATATATACTGTACTGTAAGTGCCCGCTTTATTGTGTGTAGCGGGGGTGGGTGACGGGGTTTATAAATGTGAGTTTATAAATAAAATAAAGAATATTATTTCTAGGGGCCCTAGAACAGAAGTTCCCACGCCAATTTCGTGCTCATTGCTCTTTTTTTACAATGTTGCTGGTCTTGCGGCTTTGCAGTCTGCAAGCAAAAAGCAGTTAGTACTGAGTGTGAGATAAATTATTTATCAGTGTTGATCAAAGAGAGTTGATCAGAAGGATTCCCCTTATATACAGCACTCTATTGTCATTCATACAGTACAGTATAGTAAAGGGTAGACAACAAATGGTCTTGCAGTATATTACTACAATTCTCCTATATACTGTGGCAGTATTGCAGCCAGAGGGAATAACATGCCTTCATCCCTGTCCTGGAAAATAACTCATGCACTCACTCGGGCGGAGGGGGGGGGACGCAAGAACATCGCGTAGGGGAGGCCATAAAACATTCACACACCTCAATCACCCGGTTATATAACCCGATTCGTTTTACTACCGCGCTGCGATATAAGTGTCGTCGCCTCAGTGTACACGTAATAAACACTCGTCTTTTACCTTACACGCTATGCGCTATGGTAAAGAAGCAGCATTTCTGTATTTATATATATTGTACAGTGAGCAGGGGTTTCCTAGACCATAAATCTAACTCCGGGCCCCCTGCTCCTGCTCAATATTATTAAAAATACAGAAATGCTGCTTCATTACCATAGCGGATCCGCTAATAGCAATGAAGGGTTTAACCCACCGTTGCCCGCCTTTATTGTGTGTAGTGGGATGGGTGAGGGGGGTATTTTGTGGCCCTTGTGTGAGTTTAGAGGACTTTCTGGGGGTTGCGGGCGCACTTAACCCCTTCACACGTACAGTTAATACGCTAGGTCATAAGGGTTAAGCCCTCCCGCTACCCCCCCCGCAAGCCCTAACCCCGTTGTGGCATAATACCACCATCACCCCTCCACACCCCTCACAATAAAAAAAACTACACACACAGCAGCGCCAAACATAATAAATAAATCATAAATAAATAATATACAATCAAATACATTTGAAATACTTTTTATTGATAGTGGTAATGTGCAGGGGGTCTCGGGAGCTGAACCGCACTGGTTTTCAGGTCGGGGGACCCCCTGCCCCCCGAGATACAGGCCCCTTTAGGGTGCCGGTACCCTCTGCGTTTAAAGTCCCCATCACTGATCGCGGCCTGTTAACCAAAGCAGAGGGATACCGGCACCCCTAAAGGGCCTGTATCTCGGGGGCAGGGTCCCCAGACCTAAAACCGTGCGGCTTCGCTCCGGAGACCCTCTGCACATCTACACTATAAATAAAACACACTACATATACTGCAACCGACACACTTTATCGAGCAATCACCCGTGTATGTACCTGGCAGATACCTGGAATGCGCCGCTCCTCACCTCTGACAAGCCCCGTTGCATTTGCCTTCCCAGCCTGGGTTCATGCCTGGCGATGGGGGCGCTATCTGTTAATGGATATGATTAGGATTTAATAGGCTCAATGCTTCGCGTGTCTACCAGATGGCATAAATTCCTGAATTGTAATGCAGTTATATATATATTACTGTGCAGTATTGCAGCCAGAGGGAATAAAATGCTTCAATCCCTGCCTGGAATAACTCAACAAAATGCACTCGGGCAGAAAACAGTCACAAACCTCAATACACCCGGGTATACACCCGAATCTCTGGGACACCGACTCGAATAAATTGTGTCGCCAGTGTACAGTAAATAAACACCGTTCTTTACCTTAGTACGGCTATGCGCTATGGTAAAGAAGCATCATTTCTGTATTTAATATATTGTACATGAGCAGGGGGTTCCCTGAGCCAGAAATTAATGACTCAGGGCCCCCCTGCTCCTGCTCAATATTATTAAAATACAGAAAATGCTGCTCATTACCATAGCGGATAGCCGCTAAGGCAATGAAGGGGTTAACCCACCGTGCCCTCTTTATTGTGGGTGGGGATGGGTGAGGGGGGTATTTGGCCCTTGGTGTGAGTTTAGGACTTGCGGGGGGGGGGTTGCGGGTGCACTTAACCCTTCAACGACCTAGCAGTTAATACCGCTACGGTCATGAAGGGGTTAAGCCCTCCCGCTACACCCCCGCAGCCCTAAACAAGCACCGTTGGGGCTAATACCCCATTACACCCCCTCCCACTACCCACAATAAAAAAATACAAACCAGCACAGCCGCCAAAAATAAATAAATAAATCTAAAAATAAATAAATGACAATAAATACATTTGAAATACATTTTATTGATAGTGTACATGTGCAGGGGGTCTCGGAGGCTGAACCGCCTGGTTCGGCGGGGACCCCTGCCCCCCGAGATACAGGCCCCTTTAGGGAGGTGCCGGTATCCTCTGCGGTTTTAAAGGACACCCCCAAAGGGGCCCTGTTTCTCGGGGGGCCAGGGGGTCCCCAGACCTGAACCTGTGCGCTTCTGCTCGGGAGACCCTCTGCACATCTACACTATCAATAAAATGATATTTAAATGTATTTATTATAGTCATTTATTTAGATTTATTTTTAATGTGTGCTGCTGCGTGCAAGTCGTAATCATTCAATGGGGGGCAAACCACCCACCCATCCCCTCCAATAAAAAAAATTCACGCACAGCCACCCCACAATTAATAAATAAATCTAAATAAATAAATAAATACATGAAGAGAATAAATCGATATTACTGTACAAGTACCTAACCAGAAAACACAATTTAAAAACCAAAGCTAACCTTAAATACCAAGATTACTCTATTATCTAATTGTAAAAACACATTATACATTATACACAGCAGCTCTTGAATCATTGCAATAACAACAAACAATCCCCCTCCCTATTCTCATTAAACCCCCCTACCTTCACTGTAATCTATCGTAATAACCGCCTCCCGTTCTCTTTGAAACCTCCGTACCTCACTGTAATCTATGTAAAAAACCTCCCTATTCTTCTTTGAATACTCCCTACCTTCACTGTAACCTTTGTAAACGCCCCTCCCCTATTCTCCTTTGAAACCCTCCGCTACCTTCACTGCGTACTCTCATGTAAAAAAACCTCCACTATTCTCCTTTGAACCTCCCCTACCTTCACTGTAATCTATCGTAAAAAACCCTCCGCCTATTCTCTTTGAAACCTCCCTACCTTCCTGTATCTATGTAAAACCCCTCCCCTTTCTCTTGAAACCTCCCTACCTTCCATGTAATCTATGTAACAAACACCACCTCCCTATTCTCTTTGAACCCTCCCTAGACCTTCACTGTAATCTATTAACAAACCCTCCCTATTCTCTTTGAAACCTCCCTACTTCAACTGTAATCTATTAAAAACCCCGCCCCTTTGCTCTTTTGATCACCTCCCCTACCTTCACTGTACTCTATGTAAAAAAAACCTCCCTATGCGTCTGTTGACAACCGAACTCCCTACATTCACTGTAATCTATGTAAAAACCCCTCCCCTATTCTCTTTGAAACCAACCCGTACTTCACTGTAATCTATGTAAAACCCACCCCTCCCCTATTCTCTTTTGAACCTCGCTCTACTGTCACTGTAATCTATGTAAAACCACCCCTCCCCTAGTTTCCTCTGTAAACCCCGCTAACCTTCCCTGTAATCTATGTCTAAACCACCACCCCCTCCCCTCTTCTCTTGAACCCTCCCTGACCTTCACTGTAATCTATGTAAAAACCCTGCCCCTTTCCTTTGAAACCTCCCTACCTTCTCACTGTAATCTATGTAAAAAACCTCCCCTATTCTCTTTGAACACCTCCCTACCTCACTGTAACTATGTAAACCCCCCTCCCCATTCTCTTATGAAACCTCCCTACCGTCAACTGTAATCTATGTAAACCCCTCCCCATTCATCTTGAACCTCCCTACCTTCACTGTAAATCCTGTAAACCCCCCCCTTTCTCTTTGAAACCTCCCTGACCCTTCACTGTAATCTATGTAAAAAACCTCCCTATATCCTTTGAATAAGCTCCTCCCTTACCTTCACTTATCATGTAGAACCCCCCCCCCTATTCTCTTTGAAACTCCCCTACCTTCCATGTAATCGTATTAAAACCCCTCCCTATTCTCTTTGAAATCTCACTACCTCTCACTGTAACTTTACAACCTCCCTCCCCTATTTCTCTTTGAACCCTCCCTACCTTCACCTGTAATCTC
>WSYH01004393.1:0-12178 GCA_036426205.1 Ascaphus truei | reverse complement strand
ATCTGTCAGGGTGACCAGAATCACTGCGGATATCGGAAAATAATACAATTTTATTAATTCTATGTAGAATTAATAAAATTGTATTATTTTCGATATCCGCAGTGAAGTGATTTATGTAAAAAACCCTCCCCTATTCTCTTTGAAACCTCCCTACCTTCACTGTAATCTATGTAAAAACCCCTCCCCTATTCTCTTTGAAACCTCCCTACCTTCACTGTAATCTATGTAAAACCCCCTCCCCTATTCTCTTTGAAACCTCCCTACCTTCACTGTAATCTATGTAAAAAACCCTCCCCTATTCTCTTTGAAACCTCCCTACCTTCACTGTAATCTATGTAAAAACCCCTCCCCTATTCTCTTTGAAACCTCCCTACCTTCACTGCAATCTATGTAAAAAAAACATCCTCCTGTTGTGTGTTAAATCTCCCTGGCCTGTGTTTCTGAGTGCCCGCTTTATTGTGTGTAGTGGGGGTGGGTGACGGGGTTTATAAATGTGAGTTTATAAATAAAATAAAGAATATTATTTCTAGGGGCCCTAGAACAGAAGTTCCCACGCCAATTTCGCGCTCATTGCTCTTTTTTTACAATGTTGCTGGTCTTGTGGCTTTGCAGTCTGCAAGCAAAAAGCAGTTTGTAGTACTGAGTGTGAGATAAATTATTTATCAGTGTTGATCAAAGAGAGTTGATCAGAAGGATTCCCCTTATATACAGCACTCTATTGTTATTCATACAGTACAGTATAGTAAAGAGTAGACAACCAATGTTCTTGCAGTATATTACTACAAATCTGTCAGGTTGACCAGAATCACTGCGGATATCGGAAAATAATACAATTTTATTAATTCTACAGTACATACAGTAGATACTTAAAAACACATATACTGTACATTGTTACAAATCCCTTTTGTGGCTGTGTTTTTAAGTATCTATGTAGAATTAATAAAATTGTATTATTTTCCGATATCCGCAGTGATTCTGGTCAACCTGACAGATTTGTAGTAATATACTGCAAGACCATTTGTTGTCTACCCTTTACTATACTGTATGAATGACAATAGAGTGCTGTATACTTTATAAGGGGAATCCTTCTGATCAACTCTCTTTGATCAACACAGATAAATATCATATTTATACCCCTTTAGCACCTGTCGTTCCATCCTATGCACCCATTTACAATGGTGATTGCGGTCGTATTCACGTACTTTATGTGAGATAAATTAACCAGTTCTTTTATTGCTGAAGTCGCCACAAAAAACTTTTATTTACAAATACAGTACAATACAATGGTGAAACATTTCAAGTTAACAGCAATTCAAAACCTCAACACACAATAATACATACTGTACAGTACTGTATGAATATTTATTTATAATACAGTATACAGCTCTGTACTGTATATGCAGTATACAGTATACTGTACTGTATTTGGGCCTTGTCTTTGGGGGTTTATTCATGCAATTATTAGGGTGACCTGCCTTTGGAAATACTGAGACAGTACAGTCCCAGCTATTTCAGCCACACCACCCCCTCCCTTAGAGTTTTTAATCCCTCCCTGGCCAAGCGTCAATCGTCTGGCAAATCCAATCCAAGCCATTGTTTTGTTAATCTGCCACTGGGCTGGCTACGGTAACAAGATTCAGCAGGAGGCCAGCCAGCGTCTGATCCCACCATCCCCCTACCTTAGAGGGAGGCCTGCCTGCTTTGGAAAAATCCCCTCTCGAATTGGAAATGTAAATCTGATGTGCATCCGTTTGCTTACAGTAACTGTTCTGTTCAGAACAGCCACTGCTTCTAAATTACTGAAAATATACAGGATAAATATACAGTAATGTGAAATAATCCGTTCTGTGGGTCTGAGAGGGTTGAAAGTCACCAGGTCCTCATACAGTACAGTACATTCTCGAATATCTTTAGAATAAAAATACAGTATATATAAATATACAGTATAAATATTGCACAGTATAATGTTAAATAACCCATCCTGTTCTTTTTCCCTTCATAACAGTATCCTCATTGTGTCTGCGGTACAGTAGTTCATTGAGAGAGGAGAGGTTTTGTGTACATCATTACTGCTGTTTATATACTGTACATTTGACTGCACAAGCAGATTTGACGAAACACAACGCCAACCCTCCCCCTTGGGCACCCTTTTTCCTGGAACGACAAGAAAACAAAAACTTTGTTCAGTTACTGTACTGTACTGTATGTGCGTACTGTATTATGGTAGAACTACTGTACAGTAGGTGGCAGGTGCAGCTTTCTCTGGAAAGAAAAAAATGGAGCAGTTAGTAGGCAGTTACTGTAGTACTGTCAAACTAGTCTACTGTACTGTATACTGGAACTACTGTATACTCTGACTATTGGGAAAGAAAAAATCTGTGCCATACTTACCTGTATCATACTGTACTTACTGTACAATACTACAGCACTGTACTATTTTCCTGATGCTTGCCCATTGCGCGCGATGACAATGGGCAACACAGTGGCAATATGGTCTATATATTTATTGCAGCGTTCCACGGTGAGTTCATTGTTCCAAAAACTCATTATGGCTTTATACAACTCGTCCTTCTTGGAGGGTTTCGCCACTTTACGGATGTGGTCCTTCAGCTGATGCCAGACCATTTCGATCGGATTGAAGTCTGGCGATCTGTGATTGGAAAGAAAGGACAATTAGTTTAAGAGATACATTACACAGTAAAAACAGTGGGGAACAAAAATGGGACACGGTCTACTGCACTTACTCCGCTGGCGTCTTCACCCAGTTGATGCCGCGCTCAAGGATATGCGCCGTCGACGCGGTGTGCTTGGGATCATTGTCCTGGTAAAAGCGATGACCATTGGGAAAGTCTTGTGTGATGTATCGCACTATCACGGGCACAATGTTGTCTTGGAAGAAATCTATATTCATGATTCCTATAGCAAGAAAAGAAAAGTGCTCAATAGTACAGTACAGTGCATACGGTAAGGCAACACTAGTCAAGTACAGTGCATTAGGCGGCATTATATTTGAGAAATTGTACCTTCAAAGACGACAATGCATCCCGGTCCACGCCTAGAGATGGCACCCCACACATGCAGCTTCACAGGGTGTTTTGGCCGCAGCTTCAAAGATAAGCGGCCTTTTTGTGGAACGCAAATCTTGCAAATCTCTCCAGCGACACAGTAGACTCATCAGTGAAGATGCAATCCTGGAAAGTCTCACCGCTGTCGGTCCATGCTTGAGCCTGTAGCACTCTTTTGATTTTGTTTGCGTCCCGTATCATGGGGTACGCTCTGTAATGACAAGGAATAAAAAAATTTAGCGTCACAGCGCAGTACAGTTTGCAAAACAACACTTTTACTTTACAGTACCTCCTGTACTGTCCAAGTACTAACCTCACACATCCATATTTCCATCCAATTCTGCGTCTCATCTTCTTTATGATGCTCTCGGATACAGTCAGATTGTGCTTTTCCTGCAGAGTGTTTTTAACCCTTAATGCGCTCCCTCTCATCATTCATCCCTCCTTATTCTGTCCCCAGAAGAGTAGTCTCCCTACAAATGCCAAGAAATTATATTGTTTTAATATTATATGCAAAAATTAAAAGTATACTGTATACTGTACATGTAATGTTTGTAATAGCCAGTAAAATATAAATATACAAAATGTATACTGCTGTACTATAAATATAAAGACAAAATATACAGTATCATACTGTTGTAATATAAATATATCTATTTAAATATACTGTTGTTATATCAGAATAAATCACATCATTTACTGTATATTCCGTTGTAAGATGATTGCAATATCACAAAAGTGTATAACGGCTGCACAAAAAATATAATTGACCACACATACACTGATATACTGTTGTAATATAATATCCATATATAAATAAAACGGTATACTGTTTTAGATTATAATAATGACCATCAATATACTGTAGATTCCGTTGTAAGATAATTGGCAATATAACAAAAGTTATACTGCTCACAAAACATTACATTGACCCACACTAACACTATATAACTGTTGTAATATAAATCTACTATATAATACGGTATACTGTAATGTACACTACAGTTTTCTATATTTTTTGTGGTTAAGTTTTATAAATTCTTACGCTTTTGTTACCCTTGTGCCTTTTTGCGGTTTTCTGTTTTTTCCGTGTTCATGATAGCACACGGTGTTTGATGGCAACAACGAGCAAAGTCAGTTTTAACAGCGCTGGATATCTGCATCGTTTTCCGCTCGTGTACATCTCCTCATCTCATGCTGAGATCCGTCTGGAAACCCTCTTAGACATGCATTGTGCTGCGAGTAGTAAAAGAATAAACAACAAGAATGTGAGTCGATGTTTAGTCGTATGTGTATTCAATGTGCAGTGATCCACAAAATGGATGGTGTAATTTATCTGTTATGACTCACATTACAAGACCACCATTTCAACAACCTGTACCCTGGCCGCCATCATAAAAGGTTGTACACGTTGCATAGCCCCACTTGCGATCTTTTCTGAGGCCATTGTCCCAGATCTGCATTGGTGCCTCCCGCTTACATGGAGCAGCCCCGGTTCTATTGACTCAATAACCACCCTCAACCGTCTGCGGTGCCGAAACACAAAAAAAGAGAAAGGCAGTTACCGTTTTCCTTTGCCCCAAGTCCACAGGCAAGCGACAGGCTAATAGGGCCAATAAGAAAACCTTTGCTGACCCCAAGCTAAGGTTTTAAAACACGTCAGCCTTATTATGTGAAGAAGAAATACTGTTATATGCTCGTACGCAGACGAATGGGCGCCACTCCACCGAATCCGCAGACCACTTGCTCCCCATAAGCTTCGACGACTCCTGCGGTGCTTCACCGGAATCTTCAGCAGCCCGGCTTCTCCACCCCCCCATCTTCTCCGGTACCATCTGAAGATGCTGCTGGCCCTGCCTCTGAAATCCCCACGGAGTCACTGTCTCCTTGCTCGTGGATGACTCTGCTTCTCGGCGCGGGGGCAGGGAAATATCCAGCTGTCACCTGCTCATCCCTCTTCGATACGGCTGCAGCGTTCCGTCGTGCAATCCCCATTCACCTCCTCCACTCTCCATCGATGGCCGCTACTTCTCCGCATGTTAACCCCCATCGATCATCCTCCGTGCAGCACCCCCCCCCAGAATCTCCAGATGCCATGCACAAAGATCTCGTTGACCGTAATCCTGAATGGGCCTAACTGTGGATCTCCCTCCCCGGAATTCATTGTGCTGTGCAAAGGCTAATGCTCTTCTGGAGTCGTCTACATGTGAGCAACGGATGCTACATATGGGAGCAAGATGGATCAATGGATGGACAGATAGAGGCGACATCGCGGGCAATACATTATTTGCTTCGGTTTTAATGCCCCTGTTTCCCCGACCTGAGCATGGGGTGACATTGATTTGATGCATGGTACCATCTTCGGTGGGGTGGGGGCCCCCGTCCATCACCAGCACCTACCCCTCCACCAGAAGAGGCAGTTATATGCTATTGAGGATGAACATGACAACCCGTCAAGACCACGCCAGGAGGACACCCTGCGACACTACGAGGAAAGCTTCCTCGCCAGACCCCTACCATTGCCCGTCGCCTCAAGTACTAACACCCCTCACCAAAGACCTCCTACCACCCGCTCGCATAGAACAGTGCCACGACAATCTTCCGCTGTGTGGATCTGCCACCGGCCGCTGAGGGAGAATTTTTAATAGGGTGAGGATTGCTGGTATACCCACCAGTATGCCTTGAGCATATTTAAACACCATGTTCCCTACACATTGATACGCTAGTGGGTGTTCCAAAGTAATTACGATGTGAATAGCCATAAAAGGCCCTTCCTGCTTACTTAAGGAAAAACATTGTGGAAGAATCGCCCCCCCGGGCGATTATCCTGTTACATATGCCTGTACTGAGAACCGTTAGAGACTGCATTAAATGGCGTTTGCTCCATGCAGGCATCGGCCATGGCTGGAAAATGGGGAGGAGACGTTTCAGATGGACCATACTGTATTATTGTGCTTTCAGCGTACATACAATGTTTTTTACCTACAGTACCAGTGCTGTACTTAAACAAAAGTATAGCCGGTATGTTGTTGTGTGTTGCAGCACGGTTTGTACTGTCTTGTGTAACTAAAAGTTTTTTGGTGGCGACTTCAGCAATAAAGACACAACATATCTCTGTTACTTTAGCTCACACTCAGTCTACACACGCTTTTTCTTGCCAACTGCAAAGCCGCACGACCAGCAACATTTTACCAAAAGAGTCATGAGCGCAAAATTGGCGTGGGAACTTCCTGTTCCTAAAGGCCCCTAGAAATAATTTCTTTATTTTATTTATAAACTCACATTTATAAACCCCGGTCACCACTCCCCGCTACAACACATAAAAAATAATCACAACACACCACAGCATCCCCCGCAATAAATAATAAATAAATACAAATAAATACATTTTGAAATCCATTTTTATTGATGGTAGATGTCATGGGTCTCGGGAGCTGAACCGCAACTGGTTTTCAGTTCCGGGGACCTCCTGCCCCCACCCCGAGAACAGACCCCTTTTATGAGGTCCGGTATCCCTCTGCGTTTAAGGCCCCGATCACGTGACCCACCGCGCCTGTTAAACCAAGCAGATCGAGGGTACCTGCACCCCCGAAGAGGCCTGTATCTCGGGGTAGCAGGGGGTCCCATACCTAAAAACCATGCGGTTTCAGCTCCGGAGACCCTTGCAACATCTTACACTGTGAATAAAAAACACACATCATTAAAGATCATTCTTCCCCTTAAACTTAGCGGCTATGCCGCTATGGCTAAAGAGCAACATTTCTGTATTTTAATAATATTGGTACATTGAGCAGGGGGTTCCCTGACAGAATCTAATCCCAGGGGACCCCCTGCTCCTCACAATCTTATAAAATGTTCAGATGGCTTAGCCTGTCATTACCATAGCGTATAGCGCTAAGGTAATGAAGGGGTTAGGCATAATAACCAATAAATCCATTCAATACACTACCCACTAATCCATGGCAAACCTCCGCCTGTACTGCTTTACAGTAAAACAAGAGAACAAAAAATTAACACTTTGTTCAAAGTAATGTCCCCTAACCATTAATCACCTTAGCTATATTACCGTCTACAGTCCATGAAGGGTAACCCACCCTCAACCCTCACCCCACCCTCACACCACTCGGACGGGCCTACCTGTACTACCCTCCCACTCTAACCCCCCACCGCCCCGTGAGGCCTACCACCCTCAAAAACCCTCACTCCCCACTAACACCCACCCACAAGGTAGGCCTAACCACCTACCTGGGAACCCCCCCACCCCACCCCCTCAGTCCCCTCGATCAAAACATGCACAGCCCCACAATAAACAGCATTCTATTTATTTAAATCCCTTCCCCCACCCCCTGTGCCCGCCCTATCAAATACAAGATTTTATTATTTTACATTCAGGTCCATAACGAGCCCACCTTCGTCCCCGGTGGGCTGACAGGCACCCTGGACAGACCTACAGTTACCACAGCATTCCACAGGTGTCTGGAGAACCTCTGGTGATCCTTCCAGCCACGATGGCCCTCAGGTGTCTCCTTGGGCTCCCCGTGTTACCAATTGGGTCCCCACGGTAGGTCCAAGGATGTCGGGAGCCCCGGTCAACCGCCACAGTGTCCTGCCAGGCCTCGGGTGGTTCCCATGGGGGTCTGTGGACCGCACGGGGTGCTCACTCTACGGGTCCGCGGTGCCCCCACAGAGTGGAGACCCACACAACATCTCCCCCGACCTACGGGTCGGAGGTTCCCCCCAGAAGTGGGACCACACTCGTCATCCCGCAGACACGGGTCGGAGGTGCCCCCCACATAAGTGGCCACCACCAACAGGTCGTCATTGGCCCGCATTTGTCAGTCACCCGTGGAACCACCAGCGGCTGCTACCCTTTACTGATACCCGAGATTCCCGCGGTGGTCTCCAAGGTCCGCCGCAAAACCACGGAATCATCAACCCTGAAGTGTAAAAAAAAATAAAACCAATAATAAACCTGGCCTATAACATTCAATACATACAAACCCTCCCCCCAACACACCTACAGTCCAATAAGTGCAAATAACTCTTATCCAGAGTCGTGATAATAGATTAATTGCCCATTATTAAAAACTTACTAGCATTTCAAATGGAATAAAGTACTACTGACCTGCATCAATACGAAGTGTCCGACGTCAGCGCCTTCCTTCTCTTTGCCCACACAATACAGCAGCCAAAAAACCAAGCAATATCATTGCAAGTACATTCATGATATCAATTAACCCCCTTAAACACCTTATCGGATATAACCGCAAGTTAATTAAGGGGTTAAAGCCACATTGGCCCATACCACCTTCACCTGAATTTGTACTTTGGCTTCATCATGCAACGATATATATATAAACTGTATATGTATATAGGAGACGAGAGAGGGCGAGAGAGAGAGTAGAGAATATATACAGTATATATAATATAAAGACACAACGTTATATACAACACCCATGATAAACATATACAGGGCAAATAATGTAGAAGAGTTTTATCCACAAGCACTGTCCTACAACCAAACACTTCTCCATACGTACAGACCACTAAATTAAAATCCATTTCCTATTTATATTCCATAACTATCCCTCACACTATCAGCACTAAACTCTGACCATGCCTTTACTGTACACAACTTACATTCCAATATACTGTAAATGATGCCTAAATATATATGCCAATATACGATTCTGCAAATAATCAACCAGTACTAAAACTCATTAGTGCAATCAGATTTACATCCCTAAACAATAAAACCACTCAATCACGACATAAACCATTAACACATGCACGCCTAGAGCATGAACAATTAAGCATTTGAAAATATAAATACCGACACCAATACAACCAAGGCTATCTAATCCCTGAACCTTCCCTCAACCACACACTACATACCAAGGAATCCATCTATCTAATTTTAAAATACTTTTAAACTCACAAATAATTAACACCGCAATCTAATCCAGCTGTAAAAAAAAAAAAAAACTCATATTTCTTACCCTGAATGTATACTGTCAGTGTCTCTCTAGACATATTACTGTACATACATACATACATGGCAAGAAATTATATAACCAACACAAAAAAAAACTACACTGTTAAAAACTTTTGAAAAAAATAACAGTTTAATAGTAATACCTTTCTTTACTGTACTCACTTCCATTACTTGCCCCACCGAGTCCGCGTTGCGCAGCTTACTCAACGAACCAATCCACGAATCAGGCACCCATAAAATAATAAACCATTCCAAATAGTAAACACAGTAATCTAAAAATCCAAACCAATCCACGGGGCTTCTACTTGTAATCCATCTCCTCTGTATTCTTCTTTCTCTTCTATCGTCCTTCCGTGCGGTGCAGGGCGTTGTCTTCTTTCCAGCTCGGCCAACACCCTTGTCTTTTTCTTCTCCGGAGAGTCCTTCTCCGGCCGGCGTCTGCTTGGCAAATGAGACGACATAGACTTTTCAGGCCTATGGACGTCAATTTTTGCGTCATGGTTCCCCCGGTCCTGATTGGGCCGTGAAAACCTTTGTTTGGGGCCGACAAAAATTTAAAATGAGACGTCATCTAAAGTTCAATGAAAGCGACAGCCAATCAGAATGGCTTTGCGTCAATTCATTTACGGTGACGTCAGATTGCCGTTCACACATGGTTACAAGAGCCAAATCAGCGCGTGGGAACTTTATCCAACTCTTGATTGGGCTCTGGGTATACCATGTGCAGTGGCTTGGAAGGAGAAAGGATTTTACGTCAATGGGAAAAAGCTGACACATGGTACGGGAGCCAATCATAGCGTGTGGGACTCCACCCTAACTCAGACTCCTGATTGGCTCTGGTATCCATGTGTTCAGGGGGGGGGCTTGGGGGGTATAAAGGATGTGACTCAATGAAAACCTACCATGGTACGGTAGCCAATCAGAGCGGGTGGGGAACTCCATCCCTACTCTGATGGCCTACCCGTACCATGTGTCAGTTTGTCATTGACGTCACATCCTTTCTCCCCCAAGCCCCTGACCATGGTAACCAGCCAATCAGAGTATGGCTAAAGTTCCGCACGCTCTGATTGGCTCTAAGTACCATGTGTGCACGGCAATCTGGCGTCACCTTAAAGGCATTTGAAGCAAGCCATTCTGATTGTCTGTGTTTCATTGCCTTTAAGAATGACTCATCATTTTATTTTTGTCGGCCAACACACATGTTTTCACGGCCCCAATCAGGACCGTGGGAACCATGACGCAAAATGTGACTCATATCTTTAAAGCCTATGTCATCCCATTTTGAATCAGACGGCCGCGGAGAAGGAACCTCTGCCAAGAAAGAAGATCAGGCTGGGCCGATGATGGAAAGAAGACCACGCCGCCCCCCGCTGGAATGAGATAGAAAGCATAAGAACACATGATGAAGATGGATTACACAAAACAAAAGTGTATACTGCTGCACAAAAAATATAAATTGACCACACATACACTATATACTGTTGTAATATAAATATACTATATAAATACGGTATACTGTTGTTATATCATAATAAATACACATCATATACTGTATATTCCGTTGTAAGATGAATTGCAATATAACAAAAGTGTATACTGCTGCACAAAAAATATAAATTGACCACACATACGGTCACTGTCTCCTTTGCTCTTGGACGACTCTGCTTCTCTCCCGGAAATCCAGCGGTCACCTTCTCCATCCCTCTTCGACGACGCTGCAGCTTCTCCTGTACCGGGCATCCCCAGGTCACCTCCTCCACTCTCCATCGATGCCGCTTCTCTCCAGGGAACCCCCATGTCATCCTCCGTTGCACCCATCCCCCCAGATCTCCAGATGCCATGCACAAGCAGCTCGTTAGACCGGATCCTGAATGGGCTAACTGTGGATCTCCCCGGGAATTCTATTGTGCTGGCAAAGCTAGATCTGCTTCTGGTGTCGGTGCTAAATGTGGAGCAACGGATGGTACATATGGAGCAACAGATGGATCAACAGATCCTACATATGGAGCAACGGATGGATCAACGGATGGACAAGATAGAGGCTGACATAGCGGGCATACATTATTTGTTCGGTGTTAATGCCCCTGTTTCCCCGACGCTGGAGCAGGGGGGTGACATGGATGTGATGCATGGTACCTTTGGCCCCCGTCCATCACCAAGCACACACCCTCCACCAGAAGATGTAGTGTACTATGCTATTGAGGAGGACATGACAACCCCGTCAAGATCACGCCATGAGACAACCCGGCGACCACTACCGGAGGAAAGCTTCCTCCCAGACACCCTACCATTGCCCGTCGCCTCAAGTACACCCGCTCCCAAAAGACCACCTACACCCGCTCGCATAGAAATAGTGCCCGACATCTCCCTGTGCGATCTGCCACCGGCGCTGAGGTAGAAGTATAGGGTGAGGAGTGCTGGTATACCACACAAGTATGCCTTGATCATATTTAAACACCATGTTCCCTACACGAGTGGGTGTTCAAAGTAAATTACGATGGGAATCGCCATAAAAAGGCCCTTCCTGCTAATTTAAGGAAAAAGATTGTGGAAGAAATGCAGCGCTATTATCCTGTTACAGATCCTGTAATGAGAGGCGTTCGAGACTGCATTAATGGCGTTTTGCGCCATGCAAGGCATCGGCCATGGATGGAAAATGGGGAGGACTTTCAGTGAGACCATACTGTAATATTGTGCTGTACTGTACAGTACATGTTTTACCCTACAGTACCTGCTGTACTTAAACAAAGGATACTGTACTGTACTGTATGTTGTTGTGTGTTGCACGGTTTTTGTACTGTATTTGTAAATAAAAGTTTTTGGTGGCGACTTCAGCAATAAAAGAACTGGTTAATTTATCTCACACTCAGTACTACAAACTGCTTTTTGCTGCCAGACTGCAAAGCCGCAAGACCAGCAACATTGTAACAAAAGAGCAATGAGCGCGCAATTGGCGTGGGAACTTCTGTTCTAAGGCCCCTAGAAATAAAATTCTTTATTTTATTTATAAACTCACATTTATAAACCCCGTCACCCGTCCCCGCTACACACAATAAAAAATAATCACACACAGCATCCCCGCAATAAATAAATAAATAAATAAATACAAATAAATACA
>WSYH01004392.1:0-53792 GCA_036426205.1 Ascaphus truei | reverse complement strand
TGCTGTTGAACAGTGGCTGCTGCACGTTACTAGTTAATCGTGTGTATCTTGTTAACCATTTGTTATGCATACTTAAGTGATATCGTTGCATTGCCCTACCGTAACATGTGAAGGTAAGACGAGAATATGCATAAGGTTCAACATAGTAATGGCATTGGTCTCTACTTATGGTGAGATAATGTAAATTTCTCTGCTTGTTTGAGGATATGCTGATGAAGGATAATAGCTGTTTACAGATCTCTGAAAAAGTTATGTATTTTGCCAATTGTGGGGCTCATTATGTGCCTTGTAATAAGGATATTCACCCATTATGTACGCATAGATTTCCTGGGTTGTGGCACTGTGATCTTCTGTACTTTGTATTGCTTGAAAAATCAATTCTCTGAAAGTTATATTTGGGCGTGTTTGCATGTCCGTGACTGCAGCCATGTCCATTGCATTTACAGATTTCCCTTAATATGATAAACTTTGCTGCATACATTTGTCCAGTACTGTGAATTATTACACTAACTTACACACTAGTCTTCTTGTCAAGGACACCTAACAATGCCCATACATCACGCCTTCGAACTACTGTGGGTATTATGATTTCTGAGGGTGCAGTGGCAATTAATTGTCCCTCTGTCTGTTCTTGTTGGGGTGTGAGCATGCACGACCCCTCAGTTTTGCCTCCTTCCTCGACAGCACAAACTTGTGCTGCCTGCTGCTCGTTGTGAATAGGATGTGTTGATTCTGTGTGTGCCTGGTTAACCTCCAATGGCATTCGCTGTGGCTCAATTTGGTCATCCACTGTTTTAAACACCCCCATGTCAGTCTGATTTGTCCCTTGGAAGTACTGATGTGTCTGAGGAGTTGGGGGGGGGGGGGGCTGACATTGGTATATACCCGTCATATGATGGGTGGGCCACATGTTGCTGTAGATGGTGGGTGTAAGACGGGAAAAAATTTGCCCGTGGATGCTGTCCATAGGGTGGCCACAGATATTGGCCTGCAGTATGCGGTGAAGATTGTCCACTTTGTGGCCATCCTTGTGGCTGATGTGGGTAAGCATAAAAATTTGATGGGTGAACAAATGGCTGGGATGGGACAAAGGGAAATATTTCACCTACTGCATGTTGTGAACCACTGGGTGCACTTTCAGGATGGCACTGTGGATGCATTGATGCATTGTTTAGGGACAGCTGTGTAGCTGGTGGTGTTGGTATACAATATTTAGCATCAATGTTGTCTAATGTTCCATCTGCCGACAACTTATCACTGACATTTGGTTGCACTTCTGTACTGTGTGTAAACACTGTAGTAGCAGATGGTGTATTCATTTCTGGCACAGGGGGAATAATATGTGGGGTTTTATGGGTCCATGAGTGTTTGGCGATTGACCAACAGATACTTCGGATGAGAATACAGGGGAATTAAATGTGGACCTTTCCGGTGTAGGACTCCCAGCGGCCACAATTAATTGACATGCCCGCAAACGATTGTGCTCTATAAAGCTTCCAGCCATAGATTGTATTGCCCTATTAAGCACTTTCAACTCCACTGTTGCTGCATGCACATTGTCTTTTATGCTTGTTATTTCAGTCAATATTTTCTCTTGAACATGCACAATTTCATTATGCCTTCTTACATGGCTGAGCAACCATCTGTCTTCTGACTGCTCAGTTACTGGACCACTACGTTTGCTTGCGACTAGCGGTACATCCCTTGCTGTGTCGGCTGTGTGACCATGCACACTAAGCAGGGGACTGTCTGTTGATAATGCCGGTGACACATCTAGTACAGAAAGAAGTCCAGGAGATGGAACATCTATGTACATCAAATGTAGACAGTGTTAAATTCATGTTCACGTGGGGATATATGTAGCATGACAAGTATACATGTTAATACCGTTTTGGGTACAACAGCTAAGACACCCACGTCATGTGGAGGTACAGAACCTGACAGCAAATTAGTTGTTTTTTTTGATTCTAACAATTCATATGTAACCAGTATGTTTAACGTTATAGAACAGTTGTACACGACGTAAAGGCACAGTAGAGTAAACATATGCTTGTGCTCCACTGTAATCCTTTCTCACACACTTTGCCAGGTGTTACGTTGCATACCAGCTCATGTTCATACTGAAGTAAGATAAATGTAATTGTCTTAGTTCAAAACATGCACATATGTTTTAAAATACATACACAAGTTAATGGCCGACGGCAAACGTTCCATTGTACATAGTTAAGTCACAGTAATGATGCACTGCAATCTTTGCAAACTTATATGTAATATTCAAAGTAACCTAAACTCACACATTGGAAGGGTTGTCTGCAACAGACACATTAATGGACAATGTTCCACTATTAGGTTTCTATTTACAGCATTTTGTGTACATATCAGTGTTCACACCATTGGAATTGCTGTTGAACAGTGGCTGCTGCACGTTACTAGTTAATCGTGTGTTCTTGTTAACCATTTGTTATGCATACTTAAGTGAATCGTTGCATGCCCTACCGTAACATGTGAAGGTAAGACGAGAATATGCATAGGTTCAACAAGTATGGCATTGGTCTCTACTTATGGTGAGATAATGTAAATTTCTCTGCTTGTTTGAGGATATGCTGATGAAGGATAATAGCTGTTACAGACTTCTGAAAAGTTATGTATTTTGCCAATTGTGGGCTCATTATGTGCCTTGTAATAAGGATATTCACCCATTATGTACGCATAGATTTCCTGGGTTGTGGCACTGTGATTTTCTGTACTTTGTATTGCTTGAAAAATCAATTCTCTGAAAGTTATATTTGGGCGTGTTTGCATGTCCGTGACTGCAGCCATGTCCATTGCATTTACAGATTTCCCTTAATATGATAAACTTCGCTGCATACATTTGTCCAGTACTGTGAATTATTACACTAACTTACACACTAGTCTTCTTGTCAAGGACACCTAACAATGCCCATACATCACGCCTTCGAACTTTTCCTTGAATAAACTAGTTTGCTTGAGGGAAACGTGCGTTGGACGCGAAATGTTGTCTGTCTCATACTTGGAGCTGTTTAAATGCAGTCATTATAGGTACCTGGGCCAGTGTCTACAGTCCTTGACACTTGGTTTATTTCCGTCCAGTGTTTATATGTCAGTGTGTTTCTGGTTTCACCTCCCTATCCAGTGCTGTATGCACCTCTGTAGCATATGTGCTTTAGAGCAGCTATTGTTGTTGCTGTGAGTGTCAACTCTTCAATCACTGTTTATGCTTGTGTATAACACAATATCACTATACTGGGAGGCTCGGTGATTTAATCACCATTTACATACAGTCTCTCTGGCTATTTATAGTTACCATCTGGTCTGTTCATTGAACCTGAGGGGATTATACCCTGACTTATAGCACTACATGACATCTATATCCCACCATCATTAGCTGGGTACTTGGGATAGTAAGCTATATTTATATGCTGGCACCGATGATGGATATTATAGATTTAATCAATTTTTAACTGGCGTTACATATTTTCACGGTAATATATGTTTTAAGTCAAACATTCAAAAACAGTTATTTTTTATACCTAGTGGTGTCCAGTTTAGTGCATTCTCTGAGGGTCAATATCACTTTGTGTCCCCATCCCCCTTTCTGATTCACTGTCTTAGTTCACAGTTTGCACCCACTATTTTAATATCTGATTCATTTATTCAATTTTCTCAATTAGTATGGTTCTGTGATCACTCCCTACTCTCCCCCTGTTGTTCTCAAAACTAAGGCAAGAACTCAACATCACCACGTCACTATGTAGTACATACCAAAGAGTATTTCCTGACGAACACATATGTTTTAGCAAGTATGTAACTGCGACAGCGCTGCAAACACATATTTATCAGAAACAAACAACCTTATAGAAACGTGCTAATATATTTTTTATTACACCAACTCTGTTTTCTGCAATGTTGCAGTACTATTACACTGTACTTGTTACGAAATTTGTATGTCCAATATTTGCTTACAGTCGTGGTACTTTATGCTCTTAAGAGGCTTGCACAGTGTAACGTTAAACCTGCACACTCAAGGTTCTGAAATGCAAATGAGAAAAAAAAAACTTTTACATTATAGAACATAAATGGAGTTGCAATGTCCGTTGCAACAGTATACTGTAATAGCAAAATTCCACTGAGGTGCAAAAAAAACATCTTATTGTAGAAACTACAACATAAGCTATGTCAATAATAGGTATTTCTACAGGACACCTTACACGTACATGTGATTGCAGTAAGTGACATACGAATTCATACAGCGCCAGCACACACATCTTATAACACCATCACAATAAAACTGTTCTTATGAACCATATATGGAATGCACATGGTAACAAAATAACATCTTCACTGCTTTGTTAGCAGTCTAGGCAACGTCATGTATTGAGGCATTTCAGCCTTGTAAAAAAACATTCATACTTAATACCTTCAACATGTGCAGTTACAGTGAAAGATCAGTAGTAAAAATATATTACACACACTGTACCTGCAAATCTTTACACCTTCCTCGTCTCCAGAAATCAAACTCTGCATATCATCTGATGTACTTGGATTAATACTTTGAATGATGAAAACTTCTCAACCATGTTAGCACTCTGCATGTTGCCTGTTGAGTCTGTTCCTGTGCATCCTTGCATGGACATGTAACTGTGAGGCATGTCGTTTACCAAGAAATGCTGCATGTCTCCAATGGCTATTGGTTTGGTAACCTTTTCATTTCTATTCTTTTGATAGCTGACACTTTCTTCTCCATGACAGGCACATATTTTCCACAGGCCTGAGTGGCCAGGACCAATAGGCAGGATGCGTACAAAACACGATTGTAACGTTAAAGTGCGTCGGATAGCGTTTCTCCACGCAAGCTGATTTGCCACATTTCTGTAGTAATTTAAATTATCCTGTATATATTTGTAAATGTCCTGCACACTTGCCCCTTCGTCCGTTTGTGAAGAAATTGCATTGAATATTAACTGTTTGTAAGTTATTGGTGGACGTGCTGGCATTATTTCCTCTCTTTACTTTAACTTGAAGCAACTGTCTTCTGTGCAATGATCTGCAATTCTTTGAAGGAATTCAATATAAAACAAGCTACTTTATGTTTCACTCTGTCTGCTAACCAAGGTCATTTAACAAAAGGAGAACTGTTATAAAGTAAGCGTCCCGATTCTGCAGGTGTGTGCATAAGAATTTCTAAACTGGTCAAGTGAACGTATTTGAAAATTGACTGGCTTTCCAGAAAAGAGACAACTTAATTAAACTTAATTTCACAATGCAATCAACTCAAACATTGTATGTGTGAAACTATTACAACAACAGACAACGTTGAAAGACCACACACACACACATAGAAACACAACATACGTGCTACAAGGGAGAGTAGCATTACAGTTAACACAAACAAGGACAATATAACAAACAGGGCCCTATAATTTATACAAAGATAACTGACAAAGGCAGTATATCGCCTTAAATGTCATACGTTGGTATTATTAACATTTGACCTTTGGATAGAGTGGCATAAGGTTACAGTAACATAGAAATTAACAGAAATTGCAAACAGTATGATGGTACATTAAAGGTAAGTATTGCAAAATGCAGATGAATGGGTAGCATTTGTGATGACATGTGGAAGGTAACCGCAATTGTAAGGAGTATAAAAATAGGACCTGTGTACCTGCCAAAAAGTTATGACATATTTATTCAATATGTTTATTTTTATTAGCAATGTGACCTGTCACTGTATCCTATGTAACAAAGTTGGTAATACCCACCTATTAAGTAGTAGAGAATATGTATTAATTTACACCAACCTTGCGTGCTACACTGGCGACACACTTTATTCGAGCTCGGCTAGTCCCACGAATTCGGGTATACCCGGGTGTATTGAGGTTTGTGACTGTTTTCTGCCCGAGTGCATTGGGTTATTTTCCAGGCAGGGATTGAAGCATTTTATTCCCGCTGGCTGCAATACTGCACAGTATATATATATATATATATATATATACTGCATTACAATTCATGAATTTATGCCATCTGGTAGACACGCGAAGCATTGCAGCCTATTAAATCCTAATCATTATCATTTAACAGATCAGCCGCCCGTCAGCCAGGCATGAACCCAGGCTGGGAAGGCAAACGCAACGGGGCTTGTCAGAGGTGAGGAGCGGCGCATTCCAGGTATCTGCCAGGTACATACTGGGTATTTGCTCGAATAAAGTGTGTCGGTGCAGTATTACAGGGGCATGTTTATAATGTTCAGATCATATGTCTGAATGTCTGTAGTTGTAACATATCATTAAGAACTGCTGAAACACAAAATCTATTTGGTTTTCACCAAATATAAACCATTGTGTTCATGATTTCATGCAACATAACTGATCATTGTAGGTCACTCATGATAATATATGACAAATATGTGTTATTATGTACAAATGTGTACATTATCATGTCATTGACACCAAAGTGTGCTGCATGCATGCAGGTTATGTCACTGTAACGGTAGAGGCTATTTGAACACCAACAAGAAACTGTTGGATTTTAGTACTGCGTTCAGTAATGATGAGTAAAAGTAAATATTTTCAATGTTATGATGCGCACAGTACGTGGTAGACGTTGTGGTACTCAATAACAGTGATTGTTACATACCATAACTGTACTAATACATGTGACGTCAACGTTTCTAACAGTACATGCATAGCTTTTCCTTGCTATTATTTGTTACTGCAAAGTTGATATCACATGAAAAAATTAAACAAGGCGTTATTGCAACATACAAATTTTTATTCTTTATGAACATAACACTATGTACCATTAACGATGGTAAACATACGACCAAATTGAATGAGATAGCAAAATAGTCCCAAACGGAGAGTAGCTTAACTAGTTTTTACTTAACACATGAGCTGCTGAGTTGTGGGAGTGAAAACACATAAGTCTGCTAAAGATACACCTTATGTACACATACATATGATAGTGCTAATTTAACCTACAGACTGTTAATGCAGTCATAAATAGGGGTTGAAAAGTGCAGACATATAACTAACACACATCACTACATAAATAGCCATGAACTATTCAAGTTGTGAGCGTGTTTTGGGCCTTTCCAACGTTCGCGTTACATTGTGACGTAGCTTAGCTTTTTTCTTAGCATGCTTGTCATCACCTGTTTCATCCATCACCTGTGTGTTAACAGCGGATGTCATAGTGTAAGGCACATTGTTTTTTTTAGGTGGAACGCAAGGCGACATGTTACCGCCACCAGAAGTGTATGTAGCTGTTTGTAAATTTCTTCCCCGTCCTCTGCTGTAACTGCCTTTTCTAAACCTTCTCCCCAGCCCACGTGAACGCATATGACCTGGGGTACGCTTCTGCTGCGCTGGAACAAAGTTGACACTATCAAAAGTATCTACAACTGTTTCGTGTTGAAACTCATCAATGAAGGATTGGACACTCCCTTGCAGTTTGGCACGAATGCAGTTTCTGATTTGTTCTACGGTCTGTCGCGTTCTGTGCATATGTATGCACACCTTCACATTGGTTTTCTTTTATGGGAACTGTAGTATGTACGGGGTGGGGGGTAATATGTGATATGTCAGGCTCTTCACCAACCAATAGCGATTGGGAAGCTATTGGAATGTGACGTTGGGCTATTTGTGGAGGGGTATTTGTGGAACCAGATGTTTGGCCATTTTCTCTGTCAATTTTGTTTTGCAGTGACTGCGCTATTGATCCCATAAAGCCATTATGAGTAACAAGCAGATGGTTTGTGTTTTGCATTATGTCTGTTATGGTCATAAGTTGGGACAACAGTTTCCCATGCACTGCAATAATTTGGTCATGTCGCTCCTGATGGAGGTGCATCATTTTCTCCTCCCTTGTTTCTAAGGATTTCAGGAGATTCTCTATCCGTCCATCTGCGTGCTTGGTAGTTTGATTGCTAGCTTGTGAAGCTGGCATGACCTCTGGAACAACGCAGGTGGGAGCGACGTTTGGAGAGACCGTTTCCAAAGTAATCATGTCTGTGAAAGAACAGGAACATTTAGCATTACTTTTCAGAGATTGAAAAGACGTACATAACTTCTGCCCTTTATGCCACTTTCTTACATGTTTTCCCATATGACACACCATAATGACATACAAACAAGTAGAAGGTCCATGTCAATGGTGTAATTACCGACAGAAACATGAGGCCTTGATGTATGCACCGCATACTTTGGAATTTTGTCCATTTTGAAACAGTCGTTCAACAATAGAAACTTAGATGCAAGAACTAACTTTTTATTTGTAAAGGCTACTAGGTGTGCATTCATGCACAAACTATTAAATAACGTCGTTCTGGCAACATACCCACTAGCTCAATAATTACATGTAAAGGTAGCTTTAGAGGAACCTATGTGCGCGTTAATTCGTTAATGTCATGCGTTACACAGTCAGTTTGCAACACCATGCAGAATGCGTACATTTACAATGCATAGGAAAGTGAAGCCCGTGCATATATTGCGAATGTCTACTATACCACTGGCCTATACCATGAAACATACCAGTTATATAACTTAAAAATAGCATCACATTATGTCACAGTCATAACATGTACATTGGTACGTGTTATTTTTCGTGAGTAACGATGCCGTCATCAGTCGTGCAACAGCAAACCATTGCAGTTTTTGCATGTTTGCCATTGCCCAGCTATATGTTTCTGCATTATCACACACATACATTAGGTTTCATTGTTTACAGCTCACCTTCTTCTGCATCAATTGACGAAGGAGAGACACATTCAGGAATTTCATAAGTACTTTCCTCTTCCATGGGCATTTGTTCTTCATATGTGTGTGATGGCGGACACACTGTGAATAAAAATATATTTAATTGGCGATCAGAAATGCGAAGCAACAGCACACAAGATTGACAACAACACTTACATGCACATAGCATGAGAAGCATGTGCGAAAATGAAAATAAACTAAAGTAAAACCGAAACATCCTCGTACAACATGTTACTAATCATAGTAAATTGTCATTCGTTTGCATGTTGGAATAGGTAACTCAGCACGTTGCAGTTGTGTCGTTCTCTTGCAGAACATGTATAGTTGTGGAATTATTTAATGATACAAAGGTCTAATCTAGTTGTACTGTTCACCAACTGTTTAGACATGTTGGTCAACACGGTTGACACATCAAATGACATTGACACACATAGGTATGAATACACACAAAACACATATTTGATACACTGTAAGTACCTCACTGTTTCACAAACCTTGTGGAAAAGGCTGCTGGTACACTCCTATGTCATAATCTCCCTGAACGCCAGAAATTTGTACCGCCGGAAAGGTTGCCGCAAGCTGCTCCTCCAATGGAGACAAAATGAACTGCTCCGCAGCAGGACCTCCGCCTGTTCCACCCGCATGTTCCAAACCTTGCTGGATTTTTTTTTCAGCTTCTACTTTATGTCGTCAAAGCGCTTCCTGCAGTTGTTGTGGGTTCTCTGTTGGCGTCCACATGCAGACACAGCAAGACGAATTTCCTCCCAACAGACTCTCTTTGTCACGGCGGATGTTTTAGCTACAGTTGCGCAGGAGACAATAAATCGTTCCCATTACAGCAATTGCAATTTTATTGACTTCCATTACATTCCATGTACCTGTGCATGTTTAGCTTTGACTTTCCCACATGTTTCCTTTTTTTGGTATGCATCACCTGTATACAAATAACTGTCACACACATTAAGACAGACGTTGTGAACAACAATACATGCCAGTGATGTAAATATCACCGGCACTTCACATACATTAATACAGTAGAGATGTAGGCCGCAAGCCTACTTGTATAGATAACATTGTACGTACGGAACTATTGCAGAGGCTCATGATTTTAGTGATAGCTGGAGTACTTTAATTGCGTTATATGCGATACAATCTTTCAACTGCTATGTTTAATGTCACCGGTGTGACAGTATGGACACCATGCAATATGACCACTGCCACACATCATAATTTTCACACACGTTTCATAGGATTACATTCTATATTATGTTGTACCTGATAGGTTGCCAAAAATTCGATCATAGTGTTGGAGCACACCGCTCACAAGAACATGATTCTCTTGATCATTAAATTTTAAATTTCTTTTTTTTATTTGTGCAGTATGGTCCCCTGTACTGCACTCTCCTTCCTCAACAGGAAGGCAATGCATGTAATGGTCAGTTGACACCCACGAAGTATTCTCACTTTGGGGCGGACACACAATGGACTGTACTTCGTTCATGCCACAGATTGTCCCCAAAGACGAGCTATTTAGTTGTATACGCGGCGTACCCATCCCTGGATGCCTCAAATTCCCACGAGAAGCGGCCATTACTGCGCCACTTGTGAAGCTAGCACCACTAGCACAAACATCTCCACCACACAACGGCGTGGCCCTCTGGCGCTGACCAACAACCCCCACACCAGCACCCCTCCCCCACCCTGCAGCACCCCTCACACCCACACCAGCACCCCTCACACCCAGAGCAGCACCCCTCACACCCACAGCAGCAACACTCACACCCACATCATCACCACTCACACCCACAGCAGCACCACTCACACCCACAGCAGCAACACTCACACCCAGAGCAGCACCCCTCACACCCACAGCAGCAACACTCACAGCCACATCATCACCACTCACACCCACAGCAGCACCACTCACACCCACACAGCACCACTCACACCCACAGCAGAACCACTCACACTCACAGCAGCACCACTCACACCCACAGCAGCACACCTGACACCCACACCACCGCCCCTCACAGGCACACCAGCACCCCTCACACGCACACCACCACCCCTCACACGCACACCACCACCCCTCACACCCACACCCACCGCCCCCAGCAGCACACCACCCTACACGCCACCACCACCCCTCCACACGCACACCACCACCCCTACCCCCCACACCACACCCCTCACACAAGCACTCACAGCAACCCTCACACCCACACTCCACCACCCCCTCCACCACAACCACCCCCACACCAACACCACCACCCCTCACCGCACACCCACACCCCCCACCAAACAAACCCTCACACGCACTACCAGAACCCCGCACGCTCACACCGCACCCCTCACACCACCCACGTTAGCAGACGCATAGCCTGCAAAGGAGGATGACGGTCCGCAAGTAAAGGAGGAACAGTTAACCTGTGCACATCAGAAACAGCGACGATAATACCCTCATTGTCAGCCATGTTTCTAAAGTTAAGTGGGGTTACGCGCGCTGTTGACAATGAACAAACAAAGTGACACAAAGCAAACAAAATAATAAAAGCAAACACAATTAACAGTAAACAATGGAACGGGCAAATACTACAATATGTAGAAAACACTGTGGAAAAACAACATAACGTTGAAGAAGGGTATGTAACGTTTGTACAGGGAGACGCTGCTACTGACAGTGACAGCAAAACAAACACTTTACAATGTTACGGTTAACACATGCATACAGAGGGCAACATTAAGTTATTGCTACAATTGACACACACAAGCCAAACAGTTTCTGTTTGCGACTGGGTTAACCGGTGAGGTGAACGGACTAATCTTCTGTGTTCAACACTGAAGCAGCCGCGCAAATTCGGATTTCCCGCTTGCTGAGTGAGGTACTTTCAAAAGTGTCACTAAACACTCCTCTCGCGAGAGCAGAGCGGAGCTGCTGAGACGTCACTGCAGCACTGTAGAAGTTGGGTATACATCGCGCCTTAGTATGGCGAGAATCTCGCACGTCTGAACTCGCCAACATTCTGAATCCTCTGGTTAAAAGAGCTAACGCAGGTCTCTGCATTCGCCCATAAATTATGGCAAATTTGTGGCCATTTGTTGCCAATATTCCTTCTATTGCGATCGTCTCTGCATAAGCCCCTTAGTTCGGTATCGCCAAAATCAATTCAAAATTTCAGACTTTAGATAAACTGCTATGGGGCCGCTTTCCCATGAAATGATTTGTACTGTGATGCACCAGTTCCACGAATTGAAACTAGCGCAAAAAGTCCACTCTTCAGGGAAAACGTCTTTCAATGAGCACAATCACCATCGGTAAAAGCCAGAAAGGTGGCATTTCGGAAATGATTCACGGTTGGGTACCGCCTTATCCCTGGCAGCTTCCAGTTAAATCAACGGTGTTTTCACCACATGTAGATTCAGGAAAAAAGAAATGGCATTCTGCTGAGTAAGGTTCAGCCGCTGCTGCACTGGTTTTCTAAAGGCTTGGAATTGATTTGGTGACCACGAGATTGAATGCTATACCCTAGCAATGTTTTAATTTCAAAAAGTTGCATACAAAATTTGTTAAACGCTATAAAACTTTGTTGTCTGAACTAAACTGTGAAAAAATGAAGTAAAATTGTTATCCAAATCGCCCCACACGTCAATCACATTTCCTACAGGGGTTTTCCCTATGTGATTCAACCAACCGCTGTTTGGCTTCACTGAATCGCCCTAAACTTGCCAGAGAGATAAAACTTCTCCCAGTTTCTCCACAGACTATTTGCATGTGAATAAAAAGTAACGTTCTATGGCCCACGATGATTCAATATTAAGCACTTGAAAAGGAAGGGGGTAAAGCAAGCGTTGCATCACATAGTTTTGCCCGCCAGCTGTAAATATCCACTCTTTAGCAAATAGCGACAAATCTAGTGTAGGAGAGCAGGGCCAGGATGGTTCAATTTTTAGCGGGGGCTCCTCACTGCAAAATTTGCATACCCAGGGTAGCTGTGAAATCATGCAAAAAAAGGATGGGACGAAAGAGGCACTCCGTGCATTCTAGGTGTTTGGGCGTACCCATCCCTGGATGCCTCAAATTCCCACGAGAAGCGGCCATTACTGCGCCACTTGTGAAGCTAGCACCACTAGCACAAACATCTCCACCACACACACGGGCAGTGGCCCTCTGGCGCTGACCAACAACCCCCACACCAGCACCCCTCCCACCCACTGCAGCACCCCTCACACCCACACCAGCACCCCTCACACCCACCTCACACCAGAGCAGCACCCCTCACACCCACAGCAGCACCACTCACACCCACATCATCACCACTCACACCCACAGCAGCACCACTCACACCCACAGCAGCAACACTCACACCCAGAGCAGCACCCCTCACACCCACAGCAGCAACACTCACAGCCACATCATCACCACTCACACCCACAGCAGCACCACTCACACCCACAGCAGCACCACTCACACCCACAGCAGAACCACTCACACTCACAGCAGCACCACTCACACCCACAGCAGCACACCTGACACCCACACCACCGCCCCTCACAGGCACACCAGCACCCCTCACACGCACACCACCACCCCTCACACGCACACCACCACCCTCACACCCACACCACCGCCCCCAGCAGCACACCACCCTACACGCCACCACCACCCCTCCCACGCACACCACCACCCCTACCCCCCACACCACACCCCTCACACAAGCACTCACAGCAACCCTCACACTCCACACTCCACCACCCCCTCCACCACAACCACCCCCACATCCACACCACCACCCCTCACCGCACACCCAGCACCCCCCACGGCAAACAAACCCTCACACGCACTACAGAACCCCGCACGCTCACACCGCACCCCTCACACCACCCACGTTAGCAGACGCATAGCCTGCAAAGGAGGATGACTGGTCCGCAAGTAAAGGAGGAACAGTTAACCTGTGCACATCAGAAACAGCGACGATAATACCCTCATTGTCAGCCATGTTTCTAAAGTTAAGTGGGGTTACGCGCGCTGTTGACAATGAACAAACAAAGTGACACAAAGCAAACAAAATAATAAAAGCAAACACAATTAACAGTAAACAATGGAACGGGCAAATACTACAATATGTAGAAAACACTGTGGAAAAACAACATAACGTTGAAGAAGGGTATGTAACGTTTGTACAGGGAGACGCTGCTACTGACAGTGACAGCAAAACAAACACTTTACAATGTTACGGTTAACACATGCATACAGAGGGCAACATTAAGTTATTGCTACAATTGACACACACAAGCCAAACAGTTTTGTTTGCGACTGGGTTAACCGGTGAGGTGAACGGACTAATCTTCTGTTTCAACACTGAAGCAGCCCGCGCAAATTCGGATTTCCCGCTTGCTGAGTGAGGTACTTTCAAAAGTGTCACTAAACACTCCTCTCGCGAGAGCAGAGCGGAGCTGCTGAGACGTCACTGCAGCACTGTAGAAGTTGGGTATACATCGCGCCTTAGTATGGCGAGAATCTCGCACGTCTGAACTCGCCAACATTCTGAATCCTCTGGTTAAAAGAGCTAACGCAGGTCTCTGCATTCGCCCATAAATTATGGCAAATTTGTGGCCATTTGTTGCCAATATTCCTTCATTGCGATCGTCTCTGCATAAGCCCCTTAGTTCGGTATCGCCAAAATCAATTCAAAATTTCAGACTTTAGAAAACTGCTATGGGGCCGCTTTCCCATGAAATGATTTGTACTGTGATGCACCAGTTCCACGAATTGAAACTAGCGCAAAAAAGTCCACTCTTCAGGGAAAACGTCTTTCAATGAGCACAATCACCATCGGTAAAAGCCAGAAAGGTGGCATTTCGGAAATGATTCACGGTTGGGTACCGCCTTATCCCTGGCAGCTTCCAGTTAAATCAACGGTGTTTTCACCACATGTAGATTCAGGAAAAAAGAAATGGCATTCTGCTGAGTAAGGTTCAGCCGCTGCTGCACTGGTTTTCTAAAGGCTTGGAATTGATTTGGTGACCACGAGATTGAATGCTATACCCTAGCAATGTTTTAATTTCAAAAAGTTGCATACAAAATTTGTTAAACGCTATAAACTTTTGTCTGAACTAAACTGTGAAAAAATGAAGTAAAATTGTTATCCAAATCGCCCCACACGTCAATCACATTTCCTACAGGGGTTTTCCCTATGTGATTCAACCACCGCTGTTTGGCTTCACTGAATCGCCCTAAACTTGCCAGAGATAAAACTTCTCCCAGTTTCTCCACAGACTTATTTGCATGTGATAAAAAGTAACGTTCTATGGCCCACGATGATTCAATATTAAGCACTTGAAAAGGGGGTAAAGCAAGCGTTGCATCACTATAGTTTTGCCCGCAGCTGTAAATATCCACTCTTTAGCAAATAGCGACAAATCTAGTGTAGGAGAGCAGGGCACAGGATGGTTCAATTTTTAAGCGGGGGCTCATCACTGCAAAATTTGCATACCCAGGGTAGCTGTGAATCATGCAAAAAAAGGATGGGACGAAAGAGGCACTCCGTGCATTCTAGGTGTTTGCTCACACCCACAGCAGCAACACTCACACCCAGAGCAGCACCCCTCACACCCACAGCAGCAACACTCACAGCCACATCATCACCACTCACACCCACAGCAGCACCACTCACACCCACAGCAGCACCACTCACACCCACAGCAGAACCACTCACACTCACAGCAGCACCACTCACACCCACAGCAGCACACCTGACACCCACACACCGCCCTACAGCACACCAGCACCCCTCACACGGCACACCACCACCCTCACCACCACCACCATCCACCCCACACCCACACCACCCACCTCCAGCACACCACCACCCCTCACACGAACACCACCACCCCTCCACGCACCACCACCACCCCTACACCCCACACCACACCCCTCACAGGCACACCAGCACCCCTCACACGCACACCACCACCCATCACACGCACACAAACCACCCCTCACACCCACACCACCACCCCTCACAGGCACACCAGCACCCCTCACACGCACACCACCACCCCTCACACGCACACCAGAACCCCGCACGCTCACACCGGCACCCCTCACACCACCCACGTTAGCAGACGCATAGCCTGCAAAGGAGGATGACGGTCCGCCAAGTAAAGGAGGAACAGTAAAACTCTGTGCACCATCAGAAACAGCGACAGAATTAACCCCCTCATTGTCAGCCATGTTTCTAAAGTTAAGTGGGTTACGCGCGCTGTTGACAATGAACAAACAAAAGTGACACACAAAGCAAACAAAATAATAAAAGCAAACACAATGTAACAGTAAACAAATGGAACGGGCAAATACTACAATATGTAGCCAAAACACTGTGGAAAAACAAACATAAACGTTGAAGAAGGGTATGTAACGTTTTGTACAGGGAGACGCTGCTACTGACAGTGACAGCAAAACAAACACTTTACAATGTTACGGGTTAACACATGCATACAGAGGGCAACATTAAGTTATTGCTATACAATTGACACAACACAGCCAAACAGTTTCTGTTTGCGACTGGGTTAACCGGTGAGGTGAACGGACTAATCTTCTGTGTCTCAACACTGAAGCAGCCCGCGCAAATTCGGATTTCCCGCTTGCTGAGTGAGGTACTTTCAAAAGTGTCACTCAAACACTCCCGCTCTCGCGAGAGCAGAGCGGAGCTGCTGAGACGTCACTGCAGCACTGTTAGAAGTTGGGTATACATCGCGCCTTAGTATGGCGAGAATCTCGCACGTCTGAACTCGCCAACATTCTGAATATCCCTCTGGTTAACGAGCTAACGCAGGTCTCTGCATTCGCCCATAAATTATGGCAAATTTGTGGCCATTTTGTTGCCAATATTTCCTTCTATTGCGATCGTCTCTGCATAAGCCCCTTAGTTCGGTATCGCCAAAATCAATTCAAAATTTCAGACTTTAGATAAACTGCTATGGGGGCCCGCTTTTCCCATGAAATGATTTGTACTGTGATGCACAGTTCCTACGAATTGAAACTTAGCGCGTTTTGGACTTATCGTAATATAACCGAGAACCTTTGAAAACAACCGAACTGAAAAAGGATTTGTACTGTGATGCACATTTCCTACGAATTGAAACTTAGCGCCAAAAAAGTCCAACTCTTCAGGAAAAACGTCTTTCAATGAGCACAAATCACCAGTCGGTAAAAGCAAAAGGGTGGCATTTCGGAAATGATTTCACGGTGGGAGTACCGCCTTATCCCTGGGCAGCTTCCAGTTAAATCAACGGTAGTTTCACCACATGTAGATTCAGGAAAAAAGAACTGGCATTCTGCTGAGTAAGGTTCAGCCCGCTGCTGCACTGCGTTTTCTAAAGTGCCTTGGAATGATTTGGTGACCAGACGATGAATGCTATACCCTATGCAATGTTTTAATATTCCAAAAAGTTGCACACAAATTTTGTGTAAACGCTTAAACTTTTTGTCTGAACTAAACTGTGAAAAAATGAAGTAAAATTGTTATCCAAATCGCCCCACACGTCAATCACATTTCCTACAGGGTTTTCCCTATGTGATTCAACCACCGCTGTTTGGCTTCACTGAATCGCCCTAAACTTGCCAGAATAAAACTTCTCCCAGTTTCTCCACAGACTTATTTGCATGTGATAAAAAGTAACGTTCTATGGCCCACGATGATTCAATATTAAGCACTTGAAAAGGGGGTAAAGCAAGCGTTTTGCATCACTATAGTTTTGCCGAGCTGTAAATATCCACTCTTTAGCAAATAGCGACAAATCTAGTGTAGGAGAGCAGGGCACAGGATGGTTCAATTTTTAAGCGGGGGCTCATCACTGCAAAATTTGCATACCCAGGGGTAGCTCAAATCATGCAAAACAGGATGGGACGAAAGAGGCACATCCGTGCATTCTAGGTGATACCAATCATCACACATTTGCCAGTTAATCAATTTTAACAAGCCCGTATTAGGTTGTTTGCAAATGCAGAAAAGTGCTGCTCGAATTGAACTAAGTCGTGATATCCTCTCAAAAAATGTGATGAGTGGAAAGATCAAAAATTAAAGTGCCTAAAGCAGTGAATGGCATATTCGGATAATTTTTTGCCTAGGTTATACACTTTTGAAATTGGATCAGCCCCTCTACATAAATCAAACTGCACATGCTACAGCTATTAGTGTCTGTTCCCGAGGACAGTTTGATTCAGTTGTGGGCCAGGCAATAAATTCAATACACGAACAAGGCGATTCAAGGCGATTCAGGAAAGGTCAACAAGGAAGCCGCCCTGGAGTACAAACTCATGAACCTCTTAGCTTAAGATGGGGCAAATTTTTCTTTTGGTTGTATGATCGTTGAGAAGAAGTTAACCCCCTGACGTTTCCCACAATTTTCAGTTGCTTACGAAAGAAAAGTCGGGTTTTTGTTGCACTACAGAAGGTGAACTGGTGACCCTGGGTGTGTTTTTTCAATCAATGGGGTTCTTTGGCTGTCTGCCCACTTTCCATTGAATTGGGAATCCCAGAATCTTCATTTACAACCAGTGCTTCCCTCTTTTTTTTCTGTTTGGGATGGAAAGCCTTTTTCATTCCAGTCAAGAAAATCTGCTAAAAAAGCCAGCTTCCGATTAAAATCTTCGTTTCTAAGTTTGCTTGCTAAGTCACAAATACGCTTGCACACTGAAGACATCCTGGAATACGTTTCCGAAACCGTCAAGGGGTGGTTTGGTTTGACCTTTTTTAACAGCATCACAAGGCTGTTTTCCTTCACGGGTTTAGAAAAACTAGACAAAATGGCAGTGAAATCATTTTGCCTTTTGAAACAATTCAAAAACAGCCACATCAATAAGCGGCAAGTTTAGGTGGTCCCTAGCAGCAAACATATGCTTACAAGGAAGATTCAATTGACTAAAAAATTCACACCAACGAACTGAGAAAGAATCGCCCGTTAAATAATGATCAAACGTAACCCTACCCATTCAGCCACACACCACCGAAAATCATGACCGGTTTTCTCTAAAAACACGATTCTGTTGCAAAATATGCCCAGAGCAAGTGGGTATTTTTTTTCTTCTAACAACGTCAACAAGCGCATCGGTACTCGCTTCGGGGATAATCGTTTTGCACTTGCTTAAATAATCATGATGGTCCACATTGAACTTATGCAAGCTACAAAAAGTAAACAATCCTTTCACACATTCAAACATGCTCTTGTATTTGCGTACCACATCTTTTATGTGCTTGTTCTGAGCTTAAATTCGGTTGGTATCATTCACCTTAAACGTTTTTAGTTTTTTTGCGAAAAGTGTATGCACACATTTTCCGACAACTGTACCAATTTTTTGTGATGAGGCTTTTGAAGTCTGCGGGTACCAAGGACTCAGACAAAAAGTTGCACCAAGCTTCATCAAACTGGAATCATGGGTAAACGACAGTTTTTAGGCATTTCAGAATGCGTGTTTTCAAGGACTCAATGCTAACGTTCGCCATGCTGAGTGCAGACAACACCATCTTATTAAGATGCAATCCTTTAAGCAGCAAATGAAAGTTTTAGCGCAAAAAAGTCCAACTGTTCAGGGAAAACGTCTTTCAATGAGCACAATCACCAGTCGGTAAAAGCAGAAAGGGTGGCATTTCGGAAATGATTTCACGGTGGGAGTACCGCCTTATCCCTGGGCAGCTTCCAGTTAAATCAACGGTAGTTTCACCACATGTAGATTCAGGAAAAAAGAAACTGGCATTCTGCTGAGTAAGGTTCAGCCGCTGCTGCACGTTTTCTAAAGTGCCTTGGAATGATTGGTGACCAGACGATTGAATGCTATACCCTATGCAATGTTTTAATTTCAAAAAGTTGCATACAAAATTGTAAACGCTATAAACTTTTGTCTGAACTAAACTGTGAAAAAATGAAGTAAAATTGTTATCCAAATCGCCCCACACGTCAATCACATTTCCTACAGGGGTTTTCCCTATGTGATTCAACCAACCGCTGTTTGGCTTCACTGAATCGCCCTAAACTTGCCAGAGATAAAACTTCTCCCAGTTTCTCCACAGACTTATTTGCATGTGATAAAAAGTAACGTTCTATGGCCCACGATGATTCAATATTAAGCACTTGAAAAGGGGGTAAAGCAAGCGTTTGCATCACTATAGTTTTGCCCGCAGCTGAAATATCCACTCTTTAGCAAATAGCGAAATCTAGTGTAGGAGAGCAGGGCACAGGATGGTTCAATTTTTAAGCGGGGGCTCATCACTGCAAAATTTGCATACCCAGGGTAGCGTAATCATGCAAAAAAGGATGGGACGAAAGAGGCACATCCGTGCATTCTAGGTGTTTGGCTCCACGTGTACTTGGCACAAAAGGACGTCAGCATTTAAAAAAGTTTTGTGGGTACAATCTACCGACTCAAAAACTTTATCCAGAAGAACAACGGTAGTTTTGCCAACAACTGACTCACTAGACGTTCGAAATTGCTCAAAACACAACCTGACATTCTCTCGCGATTTCATACTAAGATAACACCATGCAACAACCCTACTAATGCCATTCCCGTCCAGCACAGTAAATAGGTATAAAACATAACTTGAGTCATTCAGCCTATACGTGCCATCAAGCTCCACTAGTCCAGGAAACTTCGCATTTCGCCAGAAAATCACATCAACCAAGTTAGTAGCATCGTCGGTTATGATTTTCAGATAAGCATAAGGGTCCTTTAGACGAGCGTTGTCAAGAAAATTAACCACTTTTTCTACCTCAGACAGTGCCACATTTTTGCAATTCTTATTTGGAAATGTTGGCCGAATATAGTCCGCACCTGTTCAGCGACTAACTTCTGATTAGCGCGCAAGGCTGAGGCATTACACATGAAAGTGAGATAGAAGAAGTTATAACGGCGCTTAAATATTATTCCGTGGTAAAAGAAAATTTTAAACCAGAAGATATATTTAGTGATATGGTAGTGCATTCAAAAATCCACTCGTGATTATAGTGAACCTTAAGTGTAAAAAATATATAAAACGATACAATACAAACAAATAATTAGATGCATCTTCAACCCTTTTTGTGGATTTCTTCTTCAATCCAAAAGTTTTGCAGATGTCCAAAAGATTCGAGGAGTGCCAAGTATATGAAAAGAAGAGAACACAGACAAAAATAGTGCAGTATGTCTCCACGTGACTGTTCCTGTGGAGTTTTGCAGTTGGAGGTTTCGGGTCTCTACACTTCACTTCCCTCCTTCCAGCAGGGTATGTACTCAGATCGGTCCGGACCCCTTCTGTAGTGCTAATGTGAACTAGCATTGACCTGTTTTATTCCTCCGCTTGTACTGGTGTCTAACCAGTCATCCTAATACTGTTTACCCTCGTTTTTTGATTATTTTAAACCTAATCAATAGATTTGTTGTCTATTGTCCTATCATCATTTTTTAATATTAAAGTGTTTATTGTTCCTCAGTGCGCCTGCCTGTCACTTGTTTTTCATGTCTCCACAATGTGAATCTTAAATGGATCCCTTCCAGCCCCAAGAAATTTGTACTCACAAATTTCCAGCTAGCATCCGATGAGAGCATAGTTATCAAACAAGCAGATAAGGGGGGGGGGGGGAAGTGGTCAAGATGGACCGAAGTTATTAAATGGGAGAGGCGGCTCGTATATTAGGAGATCCCACTACATATGAAAAATTTGGATCCAATCCGACTGATATCTTTAAAAAGGAATTGAGACAACTATTAGAAGAAGTTAGGAAATTAGAGATATTGGATGATAATGAATTTAAATTCTTGGAGCATAGAAAACCTGAAATTCCCAATATTCTATTTCCTACCTACGGTTCATAAAGATAGATTAAATCCTCCCGGGAGGCCCATCATATCGGGCATAGGTTCCATGACGTCAAATTTATCCGAATTCATAGATAGTTTTCTACAAGATCAAGTGAAGGTCCAAAAGTCACATCTTAAAGATACTAATGACGGCCTACTCCTTCTAGACCAGCATTTCCCAAACTTTTTTTTTCCGTGGCCCGGTTATTTATATACTTCTCCTTCGTGACCCACTAAAAAATGTATTTCCTATACTGGCCTATAGGTAAAATAAAACAGATATGAATGTCCATACAGTTTTCTTATATTATAATAGAAAAGCATTTACTCTTACAAAAATGTAAAGAAATCAAACTAAAAGCAATAAATTATTAATGAGAAGTGTGATGCTGTTTGTTGTTAACTAGAAACTTCAGGTTTGGAGAAAAATATGATAACTTTATTTGTAGATCCGGTTCAACTTCCAATCGATTTCTATATTTATTTTTTTGGAAAACCAATGTTGAAAAGCCTGCTTCACACTTATAGGCCTTGACAAACGGCATTAGAAATGTTGTCGCTTTTTCTGCTAAAACTGGGTACTCCTGACGACAAGACAGACAAAAATCCATCAGTGGTGTTCTGTCGAAGATGTCTTTGAGTGCCGTATCATAAGACAGTTCAATTATAAAATCTATATCGGAATCCTGCAATTCTGTGTCGGATTCTACGTTCACTGTAAAAGGGTTCTGTAACAGGGGACTTATCCCTGTTCACAAATGTGCCTCTAATCCAGCAATGTGGTGGTTAACTGCTGGTAGGCAATTAACTAACACCACCTGGCTGATTACAGGTGTTAGAAAAAGCCTTCCTCTGAGACAGGAAGAGAGACTCCTGAGCACACGTGAGCTGAACCAGGAAACAGATATATTTTTTTTAGTTAATTTTTTACACATTTTTTTTATTTTTTATTTTACATTTTTTAACATTTTCATTTTTTGGTTAATACATTTCACCTAATCATATTATATTTTGATAATCATATTTTTCAGTGTTTTTGGCAATAATAGTTCATCATTCATCATTTTTTATTCAATATATTTTTTAACACACAACAATTATACATATACAATTTTTACATTTTTTATATTTTACACACACTCACCATCAGTACTTATGACCACCATCTGAGTTCCTATATATATTTTGTAATAATACATTTTTACAATTGTTTTATACGGGTCATCTGTGCTAACATTAGTTGTGGTTTGTTTGTTGTCAGGAGCCTACTGTGGGGCTAGTATACACCCAGGCGCTGTTGAATCTTTCAATTAATATATATATTTATATAAGACAGTGTCATCCGGTAATCCTCCTATGACGGACTCTCCCTGGAGCTAAATAATCCTGCTGTATGCAATAAGGTAGCCTCCCATAATCACAGCCAATATAGTGAAAACTTGATGTTACTCAGTCTGTTGTTGTCCTTCTTGTCTTTGGCGTGCCTCACGTGATGGTAGACGAAATGCAAAGATGAAGAAAACGAAGCGCAGCAGCAGCAAAAAGTGATGGGGCTTCAGAAAATGAACTAAAAGCATCTTTATTGGAGCGTTAGCAACATGTCCCAGAAAAAAAAAATCTCTTACGCGTTTCACGCTATAAATAGCCCTTTGGCAGAGAGAGAATATGGTAGCATTGCGTGCATCCATCTTTGTTGTGTTTCGGCAACGTCGGTATTTTTTTTCTTTACAACGTCAACAAGCGCATCGGTACTCACTTCGGGGATAATCGTTTTGCACTTGCTTAAATAATCATGATGGTCCACATTGAACTTATGCAAGCTACAAAAAGTAAACATGACCAGGGAGGTTCCAGGCGGTTCCCCTCTCCCCCCGCCTTGTACCCACATGCAACGTACAAATAAAGACAGGAAACGGGAGCTGGAGGTAAAATGGCCGCGGCTATTTATTTATACAGAAAACCTAAGGGGTAAATGCATCCCTGCCAGAGTGTGCTCCTTTGTCAGGAGGGGAGGGGACGGTCAGCCGGCCTCGAACCGCTGACCTCGTGTCCTACGCGAGGGCTCTCGAGGTCATGGATAACTGACCTTGGCCCACTCGTACTCCCCCGGGCTCAAACGGCCCAGCTCCCAGTCTGCAAGAACAAGCACCTACCCCCAAGAGCCGCCGCGACAAAGGCAAAACTGGCAATGACCCTCCTGCTGGAACCTCGTCCTTTCACTCAGCACATATTCAGCTGTTCGTGCTGTGTACGGAACAAAAAACCATTAACACGGCATACAATGCAATGTCCACATTCTGGGAATACCCTGCCTGCTCAACCTTCTGCTGCCGTTCATTACATGATTGCAATCACTAACTAAGGGGATGGGTGGGGGGGAAATCGTTGGCGGGCAGCCAAAGAGGATGTGCTGCCCGCCAGCCTGGCCTTAGTAGGCCTTCCATGAACTCCTCCCCTGTGCTGGGGAGGGAGGTGTGGGGGCGGGCCAGCGAGGGGAAGGCCGGACCCCCCCCCGTTATGAAGCCCCCCGCCTAGGCTAGGGGGTGCCGCTATCCTTTCACACATTCAAACTGCTCGTGTATTGCGTACCACATCTTTTATGTGCTTGTTCTGAGCTTAAATTCGGTTGGTATCATTCACCTTAAACGTTTTTAGTTTTTTTGCGAAAAGTGTATGCCCACATTTTCCGACAACTGTACCAATTTTTTGTGATGAGGCTTTTGAAGTCTGCGGGTACCAAAGCATCAGACAAAAAGTTGCAACAAGCTTCATCAAACTGGAATCATGGGTAAACGACAGTTTTTAGGCATTTCAGAATGCGTGTTTTCAAGGACTCAATGCTAACGTTCGCCATGCTGAGTGCAGACAACACCATCTTATTAAGATGCAATCCTTTAAGCAACAAATGAAAGTTTGGCTCCACGTGTACTTGGCACAAAAGGACGTCAGCATTTAAAAAAGTTTTGTGGGTACAATCTACCGACTCAAAAACTTTATCCAGAAGAACAACGGTAGTTTTGCCAACAACTGACTCACTAGACGTTCGAAATTGCTCAAAACACAACTGACATTCTCTCGCGATTTCATACTAGATAACACCATGCAACAAACCTACTAATGCCATTCCCGTCCAGCACAGTAAATAGGTATAAAACATAACTCGAGTCATTCAGCCTATACGTGCCATCAAGCTCCACTAGTCCAGGAAACTTCGATTTCGCCAGAAAATCACTCAACCAATAGTAGCATCGTCGGTTATGATTTTCAGATAAGCATAAGGGTCCTTTAGACGAGCGGTGTCAAGAAAATTAACCACTTTTTCTACTCAGACAGTGCCACATTTTTGCATTCTTATTTGGAAATGTTGGCCGAATATAGTCGCACCTGTTCAGCGACTAACTTCTGATTAGCGCGCAAGGCTGAGGCATTACACATGAAAGTGAGATAGAGAAAGTTATAACGGCGCTTAAATATTATTCCGTGGTAAAAGAAAATTTTAAACCAGAAGATTATTTAGTGATATGTAGTGCATTCAAAAATCCACTCGTGATTATAGTGAACCTTAGGTAAAAAATATATAAAACGAACAATCCAATTTTTAAGCGGGGGCTCATCACTGCAAAATTTGCATACCCAGGGGTAGCTCAAATCATGCAAAACAGGATGGGACGAAAGAGGCACATCCGTGCATTCTAGGTGATACCAATCATCACACATTTGCCAGTTAATCAATTTTAACAAGCCCGTATTAGGTTGTTTGCAAATGCAGAAAAGTGCTGCTCGAATTGAACTAAGTCGTGATATCCTCTCAAAAAATGTTGACGATGGAAAGATCAAAAAATTAAAGTGCCTAAAGCAGTGAATTGCATATTCGGATAATTTTTTGCCTAGGTTATACACTTTTGAAATTGGATCAGCCCCTCTACATAAATCAAACTGCACATGCTACAGCTATTAGTGTCTGTTCCCGAGGACAGTTTGATTCAGTTGTGGGCCAGGCAATAAATTCAATACACGAACAAGGCGATTCAGGAAAGGTCAACAAGGAAGCCGCCCTGGAGTACAAACTCATGAACCTATGACCAGGATTGTCACTATCAGCCACATCTAGCTTTTTGCCACAGTACAAACTAATTGTGTTGGCTCCACTGGTCTTAACAGTAACATACGTGTTTTTAAAACATATAATCTGCACAACAGGCTCACAGCTACTTGAAAAAAGCGTTAGTTGAAAAGCCTTACGAGGGTCCTGAGGAGGACTGCGACCAGATCCTAGTTGAACCAATTCCGCAGCTTTAGCAATTACCGTATCAAGAACAGCTGAACCCACTTTCAATGATTGTTCTTCAACATCCGTTAGCTTAAGATGGGGCAAATTTTTCTTTCGGTTGTATGATCGTTGAGAAGAAGTTAACCCCCTGACGTTTCCCACAATTTTCAGTTGCTTACGAAAGAAAAGTCGGGTTTTTGTTGCACTACAGAAGGTGAAACTGGTGACCCTTGGTGGTTTTTTTCAATCAATGGGGGTTCTTTGGCTGTCTGCCCACTTTCCATTGAATTGGGAATCCCAGAATCTTCATTTACAACCAGTGCTTCCCTCTTTTTTTTCTGTTTGGGATGGAAAGCCTTTTTCATTCCAGCTCAAGAAAATCTGCTGAAAAAAAGCCAGCTTCCGATTAAAATCTTCGTTTCTAAGTTTGCTTGCTAAGTCACAAATACGCTTGCACACTGAAGACATCCTGGAATACGTTTCCGAAACCGTCAAGGGGGTGGTTTGGTTTGACCTTTTTTAACAGCAGTCACAAGGCTGTTTTCCTTCACGGGTTTAGAAAAACTAGACAAAATGGCAGTGAAATCATTTTGCCTTTTGAAACAATTCAAAAACAGCCACATCAATAAGCGGCAAGTTTAGGTGGTCCCTAGCAGCAAACATATGCTTACAAGGAAGATTCAATTGACTAAAAAATTCACACCAACGAACTGAGAAAGAATCGCCCGTTAAATAATGATCAAACGTAACCCTAGCCCCATTAGCATCCACACACACCGAAAATCATGACCGGTTTTCTCTAAAAACACGATTCTGTTGCAAAATATGCCCAGAGGCAAAGTCGGTATTTTTTTTCTTTACAACGTCAACAAGCGCATCGGTACTCACTTCGGGGATAATCGTTTTGCACTTGCTTAAATAATCATGATGGTCCACATTGAACTTATGCAAGCTACAAAAAGTAAACAATCCTTTCACACATTCAAACATGCTCGTGTTTGCGTACACATCTTTATGTGCCTTGTTCTGAGCTTAAATTGGTGTGGTATCATTCACCTTAAACGTTTTTAGTTTTTTTGCGAAAAGTGTATGCCCACATTTTCCGACAACTGGTACCAATTTTTGTGATGAGGCTTTGAAGTCTGCGGGTACAAAGGCATCAGACAAAAAGTTGCACCAAGCTTCATCAAACTGGAATCATGGGTAAACGACAGTTTTAGGCATTTCAGAATGAGTGTTTTCAAGGACTCAATGCTAACGTTCGCCATGTGAGTGCAGACAACACCATCTTATTAAGATGCAATCCTAAGCAGCAAATGAAAGTTTGCTCCACGTGTACTTGGCACAAAGGGACGTCAGCATTTAAAAAGTTTTGTGGGTACAATCTACGACTCAAAAAACTTTATCCAGAAGAACAACGGTAAGTTTGGCCAAACAACTGACTCACTAGACGTTGAAATGCTCAAAACACACACACCGACATTCTCTCGCGCGTTTCATACTAAGAGAAACCACATGCAACAAACCATAATGCCATTCCCGTCCAGCACAGTAAATAGGGTATTAAAAACATACTCGAGTCATACTCATCCTCCGTACTGAGACGGCAACGTGATGTACAACATTGTAACGTGCATAACCTCCCAAGCAGGGAGCACAGCGGTTCATTCTTTTGGAGTGTGCAATTTGATAGAACAAACACAAAATGAGTTTTTGAGCACCGATCCATAACAGTTTATTTAACTCAAAACGATTTTCTGGCTGTTGAATCTGAATTTAGTTCACAGATACTTGGTACCGCAAATGGGTACCAGGTGACCTCCAGTCCTTTGCCAATCTATATATGGCGGTGGTGGGAGGAAAAACCGTCGTATTGCTAAGATTCTCTCCAACAGTTGATTATGTGGAGGAGATATATAGATGTCATTACTCATTATCTGGGATTGCGAGAGATTTCTTTTCTTGACTTTTATTTGCACAGCTGAACGCAAAACGTTCTAACCTCCATTTTAGTGGGGAATCCAGGGACATTAGCAGTCCTATTATTTGGATTTGGGACATTTCATGACTCGAGCAAAAGTGTACTACAACTACTTTAAGGAGACGAATCAATTCCTTATCCATTCCCTCTAGTTTGCATTTTAATCCTTGGATGACAACATATACCTTTAACCCAATTTGCACGTTTAAAGAGAAATTGCACCAATTGAAGGGCCCATTTCAAAACCGAGGTACTTCTTCTGAAAGAAAGTTTATACAGAAGGGCTCTATGACACATTGATAGAGTTGTGCATGATATAGCAACGTTGTCAAAAAGAACCAACTTACTAAAAATAGAAAAAAAAAAAACAACAAAAAGACGTACGTTAATTGAGTCTAGGAAGGGAAGTTTTGCACCCAGATTTCACAGCAAGGGATAGATGCGCCGCACTATAACAGAATGTTAACATGCCGGTACGTAAGAGGTAAAGAATCCAGTTGTGCTCACGTCAATTTACTGATAAACACAGGGCCCAACCGGCATTGGAAATGTTCTCTCTCTGAGACCCTCTGCTGGGTCGCACAAATCCACGTCCAACAACAAAGGATTGTGTATAAAAAAGCAACAAAACCATTTGAAAAGGAAAAGATAATAGCCCTAGCCAATTAAGTTCATTTCCCAACACTGAAGCGTACACTAAGAATCTATTAGATTAAGACAATTATAAATGCAGTAAAAGTGCAAGATATGCCAAACGTTAAAAAAAGAACAAAGGTTATTCCTTGGCCAACAAAATGCAGTTTTTAAAAAAATTAATCACTTTATAAACGTTACACACTACCCATGGGTGTTATGTACTCCGTGGTAATGTGGTTACAGCTACATTGGTAAACAAAAGGTGCACTGAAGATTCGAAGTTATGGAAACATATGAGAAATATTAAAAATGGTGAAAAAAATTAATGATAAACATATGCCTTTAACCCACATATTTAAAGCATTTTATGATTGTCACAGTGGGACCAAGTGGTATTTAGTTTTATGGGCTTTGAAGTTATTACTACAATCAGCGTTTAGGCAACAGAGTACTAGTGTTTAAGTAGAAGGGACATTTTGGATCTATTCCATGCGAACTAGATTCACATGGTTAATGATTATATAGGGGACTATGCAGGAAATGACGAGGAAGCTGGATTCGCCTGATTTTTTTGAGTATGCCATATGGTCATTCAATTGATGGCGGATGTGTGCGAGAGATTAGGAAAATCTGATATTAATTATTGCCGGAAAGGAAAGCGCCGCTTCGGGGTGGCAAGAAAAGAATGGCGCTATTTCGCCATATTCAGCACTACTCTCATGCAAGTAGATGCCGAGGTAACAATCTCGGCGTGCGGCAGGACCGAAACAGGAGAGAAAGTCATGCGAGAAGGAAAGCGCCAAAGATGCAGCCAAAAAAGGCAACAAACAAACCGCGGGAAGAGCGAACATTGCACCTGAAAGTTAAAATGCTGGTCAGTGTAAATGTGCTTGGGCCAGCGCAGCTTGTCTGTGTTCCATTGCAATAAAGAACTTCTTACATGTGTGTTTTTAAATAAAATACATTAAACAATGTTCACCAAAAGGTCTCTGTCTTTGAACATGTACGTTTATTGTTTGTTGGTGTGAAATGGTTGCCACGTTACTTTTACAGCGGCAACCATGTGCAGAGAACAGTACTTACGAGTGTCAGCAGCGGTTTCATCTATCCTTGAAATAACTGTAGCACTGACAAACGTACATGTAAAAACAATTGTAGTACCACACGCCTGTGCATCTAATGTATGGTCTAGGAAAATATGGCCACAAAGGCACCATGTCACAGTCGGTACATATAATTATAATTATGTTAGAATTTATACATGCCATTGTCACTGTAACCATTCTCCGTCGTTCCTATGGATAGGTCTATGACATGTGTGCAATCTGAGGAGGGAAGGTTCAGATACCAAAAAATTCATGGTGTCCTCCATAGGAACCAGTACTGGCATTCATGTTACACATTTGTGACTGTAAAATGCTTTCAATCATGTGTACTGAACAAGCTGGTTGGCAGTTATAGATCCAACATTTGTGTACATAAAATTTTTTGTCGTTAATGATTAGGATCACACACAGTGTAACAGTAAGGGTGGTATAGCTATATTCCATGTTGGTCGTGGAATTTGCATCACAGAGATGGATTGAAGGATTCAGAATCATGTGATGCATAGAAATGTCTATAAGCAAAAACATTAAAACGGTCTGCATGTTTGAAATGCTCTTTTCAACAATGGTGATTGTGGCACGTGTAGGTTGTGAAAGTTCGCTTCAATCTCACTGTTGAAAAGCCTCTTCATATATGTTAATAAACAAGCAAAGATCGTATGTTATGGTTAATTATTAGTGTGACTAACACAGTGGCGTCTATACGTGTTGTGACACACAACGGATAATAAAGTTTCCAATCTTTCTTCATTGTATTGACAACCAGCTGTTCTGTATTCAAAGTCATACCTCCTTCTCGACATGTATCGACAGAATGGCTTTGTTACAATTACAGATGGAGCTTGAGATTGAGAGAGAGTTGGTGAGACAGAGAATACGACAGTACAGATAATCGGGGAGAGGGAGAGACGTGAGAAGAGAGAAGTCAGAGGCGACATGTTAGGAGAGTGCGACGCCGGGAGAGGGCACAGGTGTAGGACATGGTGCCACTCCCCGTGTTGTGTACGTCAAAGGACAATGCTTTCTGTGGACCAGCTGCCAGAGGACGACTATTAAAAGATATCGTTTAAATACCGTGGGCTTTATACGAAGAGATAAGACTCGAGGACGTTGATTTTAGTAGTGCCAGAGGTCGTGCCGGCCCGCTAGTTAAATTTCTGTGTGCACTGCATTCATGGGTCGCGTCATTTCAGACCACCGTTGCAATAGCTAGCGCGGTGTTGTCCCAGCTGCAGTTTCAAGGGAATCACACAAGTAATTTGCGCCCCCCCTATGCTACTAAAAGTGCAGCAAATATAGTACATTGCCTAGCACTGCCAGCAAGATCGGCAGCCATTGAATCAGACATTGGCTCAATCACCTGGTACGATCAGCTACGATCACCATGACACTCATCCAATACCCCTTTGAGAAAAACAAACACGAATATACGGGAGACTAAAGATTCACTTCTTAATCACCTGAAGTAGAACGGGAAAGGAAATAGAAACATCACTTAAGCCTATTCTTTTTCAACGCCAGGGACAGTCGACCATCCAGCAATGCCTATGGGAAAGCCATAAGGGCAAACTATAGAGGGAAATTATATTCCATAGCATCCCACAGGAGGAAAAAAAGCCGCCAAGCAATACACAAAGAAATACAGGCTAGTATCAAACCAAATGGAACAGCCCATAAGGATAACCATCAAAAAAGACTATAAAACACATTGTAATGGCCAGACAAAACTTAGGCAGCTCAGCTTGGAGGATGTGAAAGGCCTAAATGGACCAATCACACAATATTATGCAAGGGGTAACAGGGGGCCGATAGACTGGGACAGTAAAATTGAGAGGGGTACAAAAGGGATCACAAATACAGCGACAAGACGTAGGTCTGGGGAGTAACAATACAAGGTGAAACGCAAAATAAGCAGCGGAATTACCAAAATATATACTGAGTCTATAACCTAAGATCGAAAGTACGGCCGACCTGAACTATGCACCAGAGCGCATAACACAATACCTAGAAAAATGTCCAACCCCTGTATACCAGAGGAGGGAAGGAAAACAGGTCCTGCAATGCTGTGATGCTACAAAAGCAGGGAACTGGAAAACGGCAGGTCAACATCACTGTGAAATAACTACGTCTCATGGCCCGACGGTATCACAAATGGCTACTACAAAGATTTCTTGCCCCAACACTATCCAAGCACTTTTAAAAAAATTCAACCATTTAGGTAAGGGAACCAAATTCCCATCCAAGGTCTTCTAGCCACATGTATCATCACAAGACGCAGACAGGAGGACCCGATGCACTGTGGACAGCTCTGTTCCAAATCTCCTCCTCAACAGTGAGCTCCAAATTATACAGTAAAATACTTTGCAAAACAGATGAACCCAATTTACCGAGGATAATTAATATTGATCACTATAGGATTGTGCGGGCAGGCAAGCCTCGAGGACAACACCGGAGCTATTCCAATTACCTTGACATGTACACCCTCACAGGGACCAAAGCACTATTTTAAGCTAGGAGAGCCAGGCGTTCCCGATAGAATTAAACTGGCAATTTTTGGACCATTACGTGTGCACATTGGCTTAAAAGACGCAACTTCGAGGGGTCGGTAGACTCTCCAACACCCGTCAAGCCTTCAGTAAATTACGGGCGAGGCAATGAACCAGAGAAGATGGAGTTACCCAAAATGGAACTGACAGGGATGCCCTATCCTCCTTCTCCCCTTGCACTTACCATAGAGCACTTTAGGCATAGTCAATACGACTCAATTAGGCCCAATCAAGGAATAGGAAATTGGCCAACAGGCAGCAGAACAAAATATCTCTATTCGTCAGCCGATGTAATCTTCTTAAAGCTTCAAAACCCCAAATGTCCCTTACCCCACTCCAAAAAGAACACTGCCGAAGATTTTGGAAAAAATCATGATGGTCCACATTGAACTTATGCAAGCTACAAAAAGTAAACAATCCTTTCACACATTCAAACATGCTCGTGTATTTGCGTACCACATCTTTTATGTTGCTTGTTCTGAGCTTAAATTCGGTGGTATCATTCACCTTAAACGTTTTTAGTTTTTTTGCGAAAAGTGTATCCACATTTCCGACAACTGTGTACCGAATTTTTCAGTGATGAAGGCGTTTGAAGTCTGCGGGTACAAGAGGCATACAGACAAAAAGTGGCACCAAAAAAGCTCCATCAAACTGGAATCATGGGTTAAACGACGATTTTTAGAGCATTTCCAAGCAATGCGGTTTTTTCAGGACTCAATGCTAACGTTTCGCAATGCTGAGTGCAGACTAACACCCTCTTATTAAGATGCAATCCGTTAAGCAGCGCAAATGAAAGTTTTGCTCCAGTGTTTTGCTATTGGCCACACCAGGACGTCAGCCATTAAAAATTTTGTGGGGACAATCTCCCGACTCAAAACCTTTATCCAGAAGTGAGTACAACTGGTTTAAGTTTGCCACCAACTACTCACTAGACGTGACACGAACTTGATCAACCACACACCTCGACAATCGCTTTCGCGATTTCTACTAAATGACCCCCGTAACTACATTGCCAACAAACATACTAATGCATTCCCGTCAGCACAGTAAATAGGTATAAAACATAATTTCTGCGCATTTTTTTTCAGCCTAGTGATCGTTGCCATCAAAGCTGCACATAGTCCAGGAAAATCGCTATTTCGCAGAAATATCACTTCAACAAACATAGACCCCAGCCAATCGTCCTTTTTTTGGTTATGATTCTCTCATATAAGACCATACTGGCGTCCTCTTAGTACGAGCTTTTGTGCACCAATTGCAATATAACCAACTTTTTTTACCTTCAGACAGTGCACCTTTTGCGATTCTTATTTTGGAAGTTTGGACCGAATGATAGTCAGCACCTGTTCAGCGACTAACTTTTTTCTGATTAGCGCGCAAGGTGAGGCATTACACATGATACAAGTGTAAGAGAGCAAGACAGCTTATATTTTACTTTTGCGCGCTTAAATATTTATTCCTGGTAAAAGTGTAATTTTAAACCAGAAGATATATTAGCTCGATTTAGGCATTTTTTACGTGCATTCAACATCTACTCCGTGATTATGTGAACCTTGTAGTGTGAAAAAATATATAAAATCGATACAATACAAACAAATATAGATGCATTCATACCCTTTTTGGTGGAGTTTCTCAATGCACCTTATAAGTTTGTGCGCGTCCCCAAAGATTCGGGAGGCCAAGTATATGAAAAGACAGAGAACACAGACAATATAGTGCTAGTAGTCTCCACGTGTGACTGTTCCTGTGGAGTTTGTAGGGGTATGGTTTCGGGTCTCTCACAGCGACACGTCCCTCCCTTTCATTCCGTATAGGGTACGTACTCAGATTTTTGGTACGGACCACGACTGATGTTAGTGCCTAATCGATATGTTGAGAACGCAGCTTGTAACCTGTTTTTATTCCTACGACATTGTATCTGGTGTGCTACAGTCATCCCAGGAAAACCGTTTACCCCCTCGATTTTGATTATTCTTTTTAAACCTCAATATTTACAATAGATCCTTGTTGTCTCTGTCGAATTGGAGTCGATGTGAAAGTGTGGAGATGAGGTGAGAAGATACTTTCTTAAGGGCCTAGCGTTTGGCCGAGGGAGGTTTCTTGTGTCCTCAGTGCGATCCGGCTGCACATGTCAATGATGTCGGGATCATGTGTACAATGTAAGTATTCCTTCAAGCCCCAAGAAATTGTACCTCACACTTTCCCCAGCTAGCATCGCTGAGAGCATAGTATTCACCACCGACGTGAGTTCACCGCGAGCAGGAGACAGAGGCGGGGGGGAGCCGGAGCAGGCGTCTTGGAAGCGCGATTGAATATAGTAGGGTCACGCAGACCCAGCAGTGGAGTAGCGAGGTACTGGCGCCTCAAGTTAGTATAACTGGTTTTAAGTAATTAGAGACAGGAGCGGGTTGGACGGGAAGTCTCGTCTCTTACGGGGAACATGGTTGGGAGGTACCGGTGTCGCCTATGATGGCATACAGCGTCGAAGGAGTTGGTGCCCACAATCAGCCACGGGGGCACTCCCAGAGTACTGCAAGACCAGATGGGAGACCCGTTATAGAGAATACCCAGGACGAAGTTGGTCCCGACTGATCTCTTTAAAAGGAATTGAGACAAACATTATAGAAGAAGTTAGGAAACTACGAGTTTATCTATTGGACACTGGACAAGTCGAATTTTAAATTCTTGGAGCATAGAAAGCTGAATTGACCAATATCTATGTCCTAGCCTAAGGCTTTTCAAAACTGATCGTTTATTAAATTCCGCCCCCGGGCGGCCCATTCATATCTGGGACCTAGTGTTTCCATGACGTCAACTTTATCCAAAATTCTAGATAGTTTCTAAACATGTTATCCAGTGATAGGTCTTCAAAATGTTCAAGATCTTAAAGCATACTCCACTGGACGGTTTTCCCCGCTACTCCCTATCTAGACCGGTTTTTCCTTCCAAACAGTGTTTTTTTACAGTGGACCGATTTGTTATTTCCATATACTTCTCTTTCGTGACCACTAACAAAAATGTATTTCCTATATCTAGTGGGCCTATATGGCATAATGATTGTAAACCAACAGATAGAATGTCCTATGACCTTTTTAGTTCTTCTAAGTAATATTATAACCTTAAAAAAGATTTACTTTCTTACAAAAGGTAAACGAAAATAAACTACAGCACTAACCATTCATTTATATTGTAGAAGATGTGCCCCATGCTCCGCTTTGTTTTCGCTTTAATAGAAACTTCCGGCTCGGATTGTATTTTTAAATCAATCTGCTATATTTATTTGTTAGATCCGGTTAATTCAAAGCGATTTCATTATGATTTTTAGGAAATGCACATGTTTTTTTCTCTGACACTATAAGCTTCCTGCCTCCTCACACTTATCGCGGCCGTGACAAACGGCATTGAAATGTTGTCGTTTTTCTGCCCTAACATGTTCGGTACCTCCCTGACGTTACTACGACAGACACAAAAATACCTCTCAATTCAGTGGGTGGATCTTATTTGGTCGAAAGATTTGTCTGAGTGCCGTATCATAAGACGTTCAAGATTTATAAAATCTACATCCGGATCCAGGACCGACCATCCCCCCTTGTGGCGGGATTCTACGTCAACTAGTTAAATAGGGTTCTGTCAACAGGGGATTTCTTATACCCTGTTCACAAATGTGCCTCAATCCAGCAGGTGTGTGTCGGTTTTAACTGGACCCTCCTGCGTATTTTGGCCATTAACTACAACCCCCTGGCTGGTTACAGGGGGTCGAGATACAAAGGCCTTCCTCTGAGACAGGAAGATGAGACCGCTCTTTTGAGCACACGATGGGCATGAACCCCAGGATTGTTGAAATTAGAAAATATCATATTTTTTAGTTCATTTTTACACATTTTTTATTTTTATTTACATTTTTTAAACATGATCATTGTGGGTTGAATTCATTTCACCGTAATCATAGTTTAGATGTTTTTGATCGGAATCATATTTGTTCAGTTGCTTTAGTTCGGCAATATATCGTTTCATGTATTACATCATTATGGTTCATAGTGACAATCTAGTGTTTTGTAGGTTTTTGGGCGTATTCCTAACACACAAACAAGCTCTTACATATAACAATATTTATCATAAATTTTTATATTTACAACACACTCACCATCAGTATTATGACCACATCTGTATGTTCCTAGTTTCAGATATGTTTGTAATAATACAATTTGTTTTTTTTTTTTTCACAATTGTTTTACTACGGTTCTTTGTCCATCTGTGGCTAAATTAGTTGTGGTGGGTTTGTTTTGTAGGAGTTTTCTTTGTGGGTGCTAGTATACACCAGGTTGCTACCGCTGTTGGAACTTTGTCTAATTTTTAAGTTGATGTAGATATTTATATAAGACATGTCGGGTCATCCGGTAATCCTCCTATGACCGCACTCTCCCTGGAGCTAAAAATCGCTGTATGCTCAAACAAGGGTGTTTTTACGCCCTCCCCCCATATATATCACAACCAAATCGTAGTGAAAACTTGATGGTTACTCAGTCCGCCCCCGTTTATTGACTTGCTCAATTTTTCTTTTTTTTTTGTCTTGGCGTAGCTTTGTCCTTTTTCTCACGTGATGGTTAGGACGAAATGCAAAGAACAGAAAACGAAGCGAATCGCACCCTTTTGCCAGCCAGCAAATCAAAAAGTGATGCGCCCCTGGCTCAGACAAATGCTATTTTAAACTAAAAGATCTTAATTGGATCGTTACGTCAACATTTTGCTCCAAGAAAAAATTCTTAAGTGATTCACCTGCTTATAAATAGCCACCTTGGCAGACATGAGCGAGACTAATGGTTTTTTTTTTATTACGCCATGCTCGCGTGCACTCCTAATTCCTTGGTTACTGTAGTACCTTGCCCCTAACTATTGTAAGGCCAAATGATCTTTGTTATAAGCTGATAGGCCGCCCTAGGCGCCGCGTGGCTGATTTGTGAGCATCAACCCCTTTGATAGTTCGTGTCATTTTGTAAAGGGTTATAATTAGTACAGGTGCTTGCTGGTTTTTCTTCAATTCCTTGCATATTCCCAGATCCAAAGACATTCCAAATCAGTTAAATAATAACAATTTCGAACCAGATCCGTAATTTTTTCTGCCCAAAAATGATCTGGATTTAAGTCCTCGTTGTTTTTAACCCAGAGTCTGGATTGGTGTTTTTATGTTTAAGATTTTAAGTATATACTGATATGCTATGTGTCTAACAAATTATTCTAATTGCAGGAAAAAAAGACCCCATCACAGATTTAGCTACATTTGTGAGGCATTTAGGATGGGTGATTCTTCATAGGTGACCGATTATCGTTTGTCTGTCCATGTTACTTTGTACCTATCCTATTTGTAATAGATGGTATTTTCTTAAATGATTAAACTTTCGTAGTTTCATTCCTTCATATTTCTCAATTAATTAACAATCAAATTGTTCCTACTTTTCTATTCAAAATCAGTTTATATAATACGACCCCCCTTACCAAGGAAAATTTGCTCCATTGCTTTTGACTTTTCATGTTAGGATAACCTTTCTGCCTTTCTACGACTAAGTTACCTCCATTTCTTTTTATTTTTTTTGATTCTTGGGTTTTGAGATCACGTCGTATACAAATATTTCTCATCACATTTAGATGTTATCTTATAGAACAGCAATTAATATCTATTGACAGCATAGCGTGTACGTTAATTAGCCAAAATAATTACTATTATTCCTTGACCAACAGAAGTGTACCAGTTCCTGAGCCTATTGACCATTGAGTGGGAAGCTATTAAAGATCAATAGTGTTATGGTACTAGAACTGACTTTTTGAGGCAACGATTTAGGTTAAATAAACTTTAAGTAAAAATATAACTAATTTTGACAACGAGAACTATCAGATGGTTCGCACCCCTGCCTGACGGATCGTGTTTTCCCGAACACTACGAAATCAGGCTCAGCATAAATTTCGAGTACTCATGTATAATAGTCTAGTGACCTCGCCATTTTTATTTATTTTTTTTTTATCTTTTATATTTTTGGCATTTATACTTTTTTGTGTTCGCGTAATTTTATTTATGCCTTAATCAAGATTCGGACCACTCTTAATATTCAAAATAAAGAAAAAACTACAAAATATATGGCGGAAACTTGTAAAGGTTTTGAGTTTTATCAAAATAACATTCGACAGACAACAACCGAAAACAAGTAATCATAACAGCGAGACAAAACGAATTACTTTATTTTTTTGTTTTTGTTTATTCAATCTTTTTTCTCCAACTTAACAAAAGCCATAGAAAAGAAGAAGTAGGCAAAGAAGATCAGATATAGAATAACACTACGAGATAATACCTGACGCAAACCTAGAAGATGCACAACGCAACTATTTTTGATTATTATTTGAGCGCAACATTGCAGTGCGAAGAACGTGCAGGATGACGACATCACACCCCATTTTGAGCACATAATTCCAAGTTTCGGGATTGTTTTGCACATGAGTTGTTGTAATTTAAAAAAAAAAAAAAAATGAAAAAGCAAAAAAAAAAGAAATAAAAACACTGTCATGCAACGACTTTTAAACGAGATTTTTTTTTGGTTGTTTTATATTTTTTGTTTTTGTTGTATTTCTTAATCTTTTCTCTTTAAAACTACACCGCATATTAACAAACAACAGCACAAAAAATTGTTGATGAGACGCAAAAGCAGGTGGCAAACTTCAGCATCCCAATGAGCCCCACCCTACTTAGCGTTTTTGCGGATATGTTTCTCCCATTGAGGTGAATTACAAAGAAGAACAAAGAGAAAAACATCATAGTGGCAACATGGCCGTCTCAAGTTTTGGGAAGTTGCTGCATGCTGACTGAAAAAATTCCTACTCAAAAATTGCCTGCCTGTGCTACTTTTTTCTGGTGACTCGCCAAAAGATCACATGCAAATATTTAGGACTTAGTAATAAACTGCTATGGGGGGGCCGCCGCTTCCCATGGAGTTTGGAACAGAGTTTTGGGACTTTATCGTAATATAACCAGAGACCTTTTGAAAACAACGAACTCGAGAAGAATAGGGGTACGTGTGATGCACCAGTCTCTACGAATGGAAACTCTACGCGTAAACAAAAAAGGTCCAAATGTTCAGGGAGAAAAGATTCTTTTCACTGAGCACACAAATCACAAAGTCGGTAAGAGGAAGTAGTCTGTTAGACACCGAAAGTGGCTTTCTCGGAAAGATTTGAAGGTGGATACCGCCTAGAATCCCTGGGCAGTTCGTTTTATACGGCTTAACCGGCTAGTTTCACCACATGTAGATTCAGGAAAAAAGAACTGCATTCTGCTGAGTAGGTTCAGCCCGCTGCTGCACTGCGTTTTCTAAAGTGCCTTGGAATGAGTTGGTGACCAGACGATTGAATGCTATACCCTATGCAATGTTTTTAATATTCCAAAAGTTGCATACAAAATTTGTGTAAACGCTATAAACTTTTGTCTGCAATAACTGTGAAAAAATGAAGTAAAATTGTTATCCCAATCGCCCCACACGTCAATCATTTCTACAGGGGGTTTCCCTATGTGATTAACCACCCGATGTTTGGGCTTCACTGAATCGCCCATAACATTGCAGAGATCATAAACTTTCTTCCCCAGTTTTCCACAGACTTATTTGAATGTGATAAAAAGTAACGTTCTATGGCCCACGATATTGATTCATCTTAAGCACTTGAAAAGGGTGGGTTTAAAGCAAGCGTTCGCTTTATCACATATATTTGCCCGCAGCAGCTGTTAAATATCCACTCTTTAGCAAATAGCGACAAATTAGTGTAGGAGAGCAGGGCAAGGTGGTTCAATTTTTAAGCGGCGGTGGGGCTCATCACTGCAAAATTTGTGCATACCAGGGTTAGCTCAAATCATGCAAAACAGGATGGGACGAAAGAGGCACATCCGTGCATTCTAGGTGATACCAAAATCATCACACATTGCCAGTTACAATCAATTTTAACAAGCCCGTATTAGGTTGTTTGCATGCAGAGAAAGTGCTGCTCGAATTGAACTACGTCGTGATATCCTTTCAAAAAATGTTGATGATGGAAAGATCAAAAAATTTTAAAGTGCCTAAAGCCGTGAATTGGCATATTCGGATAATTTTTTGCCTAGGTTAACACTTTTGAAATTGGATCAGCCCCTCTACATAATCAAAAACTGCACATGCGCTACAGCTATTAGAGTCTGTTCCCGAGGACAGTTGCTGCATTCAGTTGTGGGCCACCAGGCACAATAATTCAATACGACCTAACCAAGGCGCATCAAGGCGTCCAAGGAACAAGGTCCAACAAGATTTTACCGGGACGTGATGGATCAGTCCAATCTTACTGACACTGCGTAGCTAATGATGGGGCAATTTTTTCTTATGGTTGTATGATCGTTGAGAAGAATGTTTAAACCCCCCCTGCGTCTCCTCACAAGCCTTTCAGTGCTTACTTGAAAGCAAAGCTGGTTTTTGTTGCACTACCCCCCAAATGAGGGTGAAACTGGGGACCCTCTTTTTGGTTCCCTGTTTTTAACTGTTTTCATGTATTCAGGGTTATTTGGCTGAGTTAGTGCCGTTTTCATTTTTTTGGCGGTCTGCCCACTTTCCAGATTATTGGGAATACCAGAATTCTCATTTACAACCACTGCTTCCCTCTTTTTTTTCTATGTTTGGGATGAGAAAGCCTTTTTCATTCCAGGCCAAGAAAACTCTGCTGAAAAAAGCCAGCTTCCGATTTTTAAAATCATCGTTTTCTGTTTCTGTTTGCTTGCTAAGTCACAAATACGCTTGCACACACTGAGACATCCTGGAATACGTTTCCGAAAACGTCAAGGGGGGTGTGTTGGTCTTTGACCTTTTTTAACAGCAGTCACAAGGCTGTTTTCCTTCACGGTGTTTAGTTAGAAAAACTAGACAAATGGCAGTGAAATCATTTTGCCTTTTGAAAAATTAAAAACAGCCACATCAAAAGCGGCAAGTTTAGGTGGTCCCTAGCAGCAAAACATATGCTTACAAGGAAGATTCAATTGACTTAAAAAATTCACACCAACGAACTGAGAAAGAATCGCCCGTTAAATAATGATCAAACGTAACCCTAGCGCCATAGCATCCACCACACCGAAAATCATGACCGGTTTTCTCTAAAACACGATTCTGTTGCAAATATGCCCAGAGGCCAAAGTCGGTTATGTTATTTTTTCTTTACAACGAAACAAGCGCCATCGGTACTCGGTCTCGGGGTAAATCGTTTTGCACCTGCTTTAATATAATCTTTTTATGATGGCTCCACATGAATAACTGTATGCCATAGCTACAAAAAAGTAAAACAATCCTTTCACACATTCAAACATGCTCGTGTATTTGCGTACCACATCTTGTATGTGCTTGTTCTGAGCTTAATTTGTTGGTATCATTCACCTTAAACGTATTGTAGTTTTTTTGCGAAAAGTGTATGCCCACATTTTCGACAATGTACCAATTTTTTGTGATGAGGCTTTTGAAGTCTGCGGGTACAAGGCATCAGACAAAAAGTTGCACCAAAGTTTCCTCAACTGGAATCATGTGGTAAACGACAGTTTTTAGGCATTTCAGAATGCGTGTTTTCAAGGACTCAATGCTAACGTTCGCCATGCTGAGTGCAGACAACACATCTTATTAAGATGCAATCCTTTAAGGCAAATGAAAGTTTGCTCCACGTGTACTTGGCACAAAAGGACTTCAGCATTTAAAAAAGTTTTGTGGGTACAATCTACGCAGCAACTCAAAACGTTATCCAGAAGAACAACGGTAGTTTTGCCAACAACTGACTCATTAGACGTTTGAAATTGCTCAAAACACACCCTGACATTCATCTCGCGTTTCCATACTAAGAGAAACACCATGCCAACATCATATATGCGCATTCCCGTGAGACACAGTGTAAATAGGTCTTAAAAACATTTAACTCGAGTCATATCCCTAGCCTACGATTCGTGCCATCAAGCTTATCCCACTAGTCCCGGTATATCCGAATTTGCCAGAAATAACTCAAGTCTTTTTTCAACCATCCAATTAGCAGCATGTCGGTTACTGAGTTTATGTATAATGCATATAAGGGTCCTGCAGACGCAGCTCGTTTTTTAAAAGTGTCTTATTTAGAAACTAACCACTTTTTCTACTCAGAACCAGATCCCTCCACTGTGATTTCACATTTTTGCGATTCTTATTTGGGTATTAATGTTGGGCCGGAATATAGTCGCACCCGCGATTCATCCCGCGTTATCTAACTTCTGCAGTGTATCCGACGCGCTACAAAGCGTGCAGTACTTATATTGACCACTATTTGAAGGGATTTGATAGAAGAAGTGTATAAAGGCGACTTATAATATATTCTCCGTGGTAAAAGAAAATTTTATAAACCAGAAGAGATATAGTGATATGTAGTGCATTCAAAAATACCCACTCCGTCCGATCTTATTAGTGAACCTTAGTGTCTAAAAACTCATCTATAAACTAGATTACATCTACAAAAACATAATTAGCTGCATCTTCAACCCTCTTTTGTGGATTTTTTCTCAATCCAAAAGTTTTCGCAGATGTCACCAAGATTCGTGAGAGTTGCCAAGTATATGAAAAGAATCGACGAACAGACCATTTATAAATCAGTGCATGCTTATGTCTCCTCGTGAGTTCCTGTGGAGTTTGTGCAGTTGGACGGTTTTTGGGTCTCTACACTTAACTTCCCTCCTTCCAGCGAGGTTTATTGTCCTCAGATCGGTCCGGGCCTTCCTGATAGTGATAATGTGCTGTGAACTAGCATTGCATCTGTGTTTCATTCCTCCGATATTTGTCACTGGTGTCTCTAACCAGTCATCCTAAACAGTTTTTACTTCTTAGCTTTTTTGATTATTTTAACACCTCAACTCATTATCTAGATTTTTGCGGGTATATTGGAGCAGATCATCCTATTTTTTTACTATTAAGTGTTTTTTACTTGTTCCTCAGGCGCGCCAGGTCACTGTGTTTCAGTCCTCCACAACATGTGCATCTTAATTTGGACTCCCTTCACAGCCCACAAGAAAATTTGTACTCACAAAATTTCCAGCTCGCCTGACCGATCGCAGAGCATAGTTATCCAAACAAGCAGATAACGGGGGGGGAGTGATCAATGACGCCGCATTCCCGAAGTTATTCTAAAATGGGCTTGATTTTGGCCCTGGCTGCTGTATAGTAGGAAGGCTTCTCCCTCCCTATGCCACTTGGATCCACTCCGCCTGATATCTTTAAAACGAGGACTTTGCGCACATCTTAGAAGAAGTTAGGCAATTCGCGATATTGGATGATAATGAAAATTGTATATTCATTCTTGAGCGCCCACTCCTGCACTTCAAACCTGAACAATTCCCTTAACTTCTTACTCAATACCTACGGTCATGAGATCGATTAAATATTTACCGGTGAGGCCCCAATCATACGGGCATCGGTCACCATTGTTTTTAGACGGTCAAATTATTCCGAACATCATACGTACGCCATTAGTTTTCTACAAAGATCACATGTCGTAGGTTGCTATAAGGTCTACATCGTTAAAGATACTTAATGTACGGCCCCTTTTTTTTTCCTCCCCCCTTCAATACCTCACTACTCATCTAGATTTTTCAGCGTTACCCAATTCTTTTTGTTTCGCTGGCTCCGGTGGTATTATAACTCTCTTCGTGACCCACTCTAAAAAACTGTATTTCCATATATGGCCTATAGGGTTTAACATAAAACAGATATGAATGTCCAGTACAGTTTGCACCATTTATGTATTAAAAAAGCCATTACTTCTATCAACACTGTTAAAGAAATCAACCACCCTCTATAAAGCTCATAGATTCTTAATGATGCCGTGTGCTTTCTTGTTTTGTTGTGTTAATAGACACTTCACGGCTTTTTTTTGTGGAGAAAAATTCATGACCCTTTTACTTTATTGCAGATTTCCGGATAGTTCAACTTCCAAATCGATTTCTATATTATTTTTATGTAAAACCGAATGTTTTGTACAAGCTCTCTGCTTCAACTTATAGGCCTTGAAAACGGCATAGAAATGTGTGTCCTTTTTCTGCTGTAAAATCCCCTGGGTTTATATTTCCTGACGACAATTTTTCCAAGACATGATATTATCTTAAAATCCATATTCAGTGGGGTGTTCTGTCGAAGTGTCTTTGTTTGTAGTGCAAGTATCATAACGACCAGCCTTCAACTTTTATCTAAAAATTCTATATCGGAATCCCTGCACTTTCGTTTTGTGGATGTCTAACGTTCCATTATGTAAAAGGGTTCTTTGTAACACGGGGAGCTTATCCTGTTTTTACAAATGTGCCTCTCTTAATCCAGCATATGTGTGCGTTAATACTGTGGTAGGCAATACTAATACACCACCTGGCTGATTACAGGTGTTAGAACAAGCCACCGTTCGTATGAGCAATTCAGGAAGTTTTTACGAGATCTCTCTGATTGCAACGTGAGCTGAACAGGAAACATGTCTTTTTCCCTCTTATCTTTCGTTTAGTGTATTTTTTACACATTCGTTTCGTGACTGTGTTTCTGGGTACATTTTTTAACCACTGTTCTCATTTTTTGGTTTAATACATCCCCTTCCCAATCTATAATTTTGATAATCACCTATTTTCAGGATTGTTTGGCAGTATTATAGTTCATATTAGTTATCATTTTTTATTCAAGATATTTTATAACAGCAAACAATATTCCACAATATACAAGTTTTAAATTTTTTATCTTTACACACAGCTCACATCCAGTTACTTATGACCACCATGCTGAGGTCCTTTTATAGTATATATTTTGTAATTAATACATCTTTTACAATTGGCTTTAATAGGGTCATCTGTCTTCACCCCGTCTAACGACTAGTTGGGGTTTTTCTTTGTTTGTTTGTTTGTCAGGAGTACCTACATGTGGGGCTTAATGCCACCAAAGGCGCTGTTGATCTTTAATTAATTTATATCATATTTTATATAAAGACACGTTTGCTCATGCCTCCGTTTGCTAATCCTTCTAATGACGGATTGTCCCATGTGTATGCCTGTAATAAGTTACTGCTGTATGCGACAATACGGTAGCCTCCAATACATCACAGCACAATATAGTGAAAACCTGGATGGTACTCGTGTCTGTGTTCGTCCCTTCGGTCTTTTGGTGCCTCACGTTTTGTAGTGATGGTAGACGCATCCATGCCCATTTTAAAGATGAATGACCTTTCTCCCATAGCAAAATCGAAGCGCATTTTGGTTAGCACCCCTTTCGCACTGTAGCATAAAACGTGGATGGCGGGCTTCAGAAAATGTAATCTAAATTAACCCGCAAGCTTTATTGTTGGAGCCCACCCCTTTTTCTTGTCTTTTTCCCCCGTTCAGCTATACATTTTTCTGTCCCAGAAAAAATCTCTTACGCGTTTCATCGCTATAACTTTTATGACCTTTTCGGCCATTGTATCGCCAACGCAGAATATGGTAGGATTGAGGCACCATCGTTGTTGGTATCACGTTTCTTAATCAATTGCCCTCCGAACAATGACAGGGCACAGTGTCCGTCTGTGATGAGGGCCGCGCCGTTCCCCGGATGGTTTTTGGCTTGGATTTGCAGCACATATCTTTGCCGTGTTCGCGACCTAACTGTTGTTGTCAAAATGTACAGTGCCGTGTCTTGTCTCCGTTTTTCTTTCATTTTATTTTATGCTTGCTATATGCCAACTCCAAATATATTCCAATTCCTAAGCATAATTATTCTCAATACAATCACCACATCCAGTAATGCAAAATGACTGGATTTAAGTGACATCCCAGTAAACCAGAGTGTATTGCTGGTTTTTTTTTTAGAGTGTGAGTTTTACTATACTACTGTCGCAGATTATTCTTTATATTTTTTTTTTTCAAGATCCCTTTGCGCGCGATTTCACCCCCCCCCCTTTTGAAAAAACGCAGACATCGTATATAAATACAATTGTGTGATGAGAATGTTTAGGATCGTTATTGATTCTATTGAGATAGGTTTTGTGCCGTTTACTTGCATGGTACCCCCCCTTATCCCTATTTGTAAGAGATGGTGATTTTCTTAATTCCATGCTTTAGATATTTTCTTATATTAATTTTATGATTCGCATTATGCGCAACATAATTCAATCATTCTTATTTATACAAAATAAATTATAAGATTAAGGAAATTTGTCTCCATTGTTTTATTTATTTGGATCAACCTACTCCTATGCATCTACTAACTAGGGTCTTCATTTATTTCATTCATTTCTTGATCCTGGTTATGGAATGTTCCTTAGGGCCTAGTTTTTTATATTGACAATGATGTCCTAATGTAACAGTATTCTGTGTGAAGATACTGTAGTATTCCGGAAGAAGAAGACACAATTTATTAAGTATAGCTTTACATTAACATACGTACACATTACAATGGATTATTACTATATCTCTTCGCACGGGTTGCCAGATGTACTTTATGCTGGGCTTTATTGACAACTCTTGCTGAAGCTTTGCTGAAAATATTAAAGTATGTGGCTGCCCACTGACTGATTGATCCTTATAACGTTAAGTTATTAAAAACAAGTATAATATAATGACATACTGGATTTCACGACTCGTCCGTAGCCATTTTATCTGTTGGTCTCATAGTTTTCTTGACGGACGTCTTTTTTTATTTTCCACTGTCGATTACCACTGTAGCGCTTGAACTCAGTCAGTAGCTCAGCTGTAGACTTCGATTGGAAGACTGATTACTAATAGACGTAAGTGACCTCCCGGCCCCTTATTTTATTAGTTTTTTTACATCTTTTTGCGTCCATTCTATTTGGCATTATATCTTTTTTTTGTTCCGTAATTGTTTTTTCTATCTCAAGGAGCATCGGGCCTGCCCATTGTCCTTTTCCACATCACTGTGTGAGCAACCCATGCCACCATACGCGGCACCCAATACTGTGGTCCTATCCGTGAACTCTGTTAAACAGATTTTTTTGCGATGTGTACGTATTAAGTTTCACAACGACTGAACTCTTCGCATTTGTCCCTCCGCACGCCTAACTGCCACGCGTATTTTTACTCTATTACCAAGCGATGTCATTCCTCACCCCGCCATTTTGATATCTCAGAACTCGATTTATTATTTTTTTCCGCATTTTTTGTTTGTTATTCAACATTTGTCGTTTTCATCCAACACCTTAAAAAAACTGACCCCCTTAGAAGATCGGACTTTTCCCCCATTTTTAACGGATTAGAGATACTTCTATTGTTTGCCAAAAGTAATGACATTTTTCAAAACACGACCCCTTTTATAGAAGACTAACACAACCATCCGTACTTAGTGAGACACATGTTATATGAGTCGCAATAACAACTTGGTATTAGCCAAGAGGCGAAAGCAACGCTGCATGGCTGCTGGACTTTTGTCAACACCAATTTGAGCCCCATTAACCTCTTATAAGTTGCGGTATTTACCTTCTGTTTCTGGCAATCTTTGCATCTTCCCTGAACTTGAATTTTAAACATTTCGAGAAAGAAATGATAAGAAATACAACTTGTCAAATGAAAAAACTTTAAAAGTAATTACACAGTGCCAATCTGGCACTTTCAAATCATTGGACGAGCCTTTCTTTTTTTTGTTTTTTTTATATGTGTTTTGTTTTCCTTTTTTTTTGTTTTTTTTATGTTTTTATGTTATTTTCTTGAATCTTTGTCTTAGTATAATCCATCAATCGCTCTTACCTAGAACCTTTCTTGAGTTACAAAACACACCTGTTTTGGTTTGGACGCAGCAATTTTTTAGCGGTGGAAATGAGCCTTGTTCAATCTAATCGCCTTACTCAGGTGTTGGGGATGTTCTGCCATTGATTGTGTGATATTCAAGAACGAAAAAAGACTTCAAACCTCAAAGTCAACAGCCTCCCCATCCTCAAGTTTTGGGAGGTGCTATTTTTTTCTGCCTGACCCTGCTTGACTGATGCAATACATCTTCCTCTTCTTAAAAATTGCTGGTTTCCTGCATTGATTTTCTATTTTGAGTGTGGTACCGCCAAAGAATCCTGATGCGAAGTAATAACAGACTGAGATAATACTGATCTAGTGGTGGCTTCTCGCGTTTGTCCCATGGAGATTTGTGAAACAGCTTTGTCGTCTTTTTGGACTTATCGTAATAACCTGGGAGAATTTTTGCAAACAATACAATTCTACGATACTTTTTTCGATTGGTTATAATTTTTGATTTGTATAAAGTTTTGGATTTGCAGCCCCTTAGTCCTATCGACATTGGTGTGACATAGCTAGTGCCATAATATTTTTTTATTGTCCAACTGTCAGGGAAAACGTTTGTTTCTTTGTCTCTTCAATGTAGCACAAAATCACCATTTGTCGGTTAAAAGCAGACAAGTGGTTGTTTCCTTGTCATTTCGGAACATGATTTCATAGGTCGGCGTCCCCTTGTAGAGCTTTAGCCCTAGGGGTGCTTGTCAGGTTTTCTTAATTCAACGGTGTAGTTTCTTTTTTTTACCACATGTTAGATTGTCAGGAAATTAATTTTAAGATTTTAAATTTTGGGCGATTCTGTCTTTTTCCCTCGCACCAGGTTAAGGTCAGCCCGTTCTCTGTCTGCACTGCGCTTTTCTAAAGTGCTCCTTTCACACATTCAAACATGCTCGTGTATTTGCGTACCACATCTTGTATGTGCTTGTTCTGAGCTTAAATTTTGTTGGTATCATTCACCTTAAACGTATTTAGTTTTTTTGCGAAAAGTGTATGCCCACATTTTCAACTGTACCAATTTTTGTGATGGAGGCTTTTTGAAGTCTGCGGGTACCAAGGCATCAGACAAAAAGTTGCACCAAGCTTCATCAAACTGGAATCATGGGTAAACGACAGTTTTTAGGCATTTCAGAATGCGTGTTTTCAAGGACTCAATGCTAACGTTCGCCATGCTGAGTGCAGACAACACCATCTTATTAAGATGCAATCCTTTAAGCAGCAAATGAAAGTTTTGCTCCACGTGTACTTGGCACAAAAGGACTTCAGCATTTAAAAAAGTTTTGTGGGTACAATCTACCGACTCAAAAACGTTATCCAGAAGAACAACGGTAGTTTTGCCAACAACTGACTCATTAGACGTTTGAAATTGCTCAAAACACCACCTGACATTCTCTCGCGTTTCCATACTAAGAGAACACCATGCAACAACCCTACTAATGCCATTCCCGTCCAGCACAGTAAATAGGTATAAAACATAACTCGAGTCATACATCTCCTCCGAGACTGGCAACGCTAGATGTACAATCATTGTACACGTGCATACCTCACCAAGCAGGATGCACAGCGGTTCAATTCTTTTTGGAGTCGTGCAATTTGATAGAACAAACACAAATTGATTTTTTGCTACGATCCATAAAGTTTATATTAACTCACAACTATTTTCTGTTTGAATCTGAATTTTATTCACAGATACTTGGTACCGCAATGGGTACCAGGTTTGCTCCATCCTTTGCCAATCTATATATGGGGTGGTGGGAGAAACTTGTTATTGCTCAGATATCTGCTCCACAGTTGATTATGTGGAGGAGATATATAGATGATATTCTCATTATCTGGGATTGCGACGAGATTTCTTTTCTTGATTTTATTGCACAGCTGAACGTCAAAACGTTTAACCTCCATTTTAGTGGGGAATACAGTGACATAGCAGTCCATTATTTGGATTTGGAAATCTTCATTGAATCAGAGCAAATATGTACTAAAACCTACTTTAAGGAGACTAATGTCAATTCCTATATCCATCCCTCTAGTTGCCATTTTAAACCTTGGATTACAAATATACCTTTTAACCAATTTGCACGTTTAAAGAGAAATTGCACCAATGAAGGGCAATTTCAAACTCAGGTACTCTTTCTGAAAGAAAGATTTATACAGAAGGGCTATGACAAACATTTGATAGATTGTGCCATTGATATAGTCAACGTTGTCAAAAGAACCAACTTACTAAAAAATAAAAATAAAAAAAGACGTAAGTTATTTGAGTCTAGGAAGGAAGTTTGCACCCAGATTTCACAGGCAGGGATAGATCCTGTACCTATAACAGAGGATGTTAAACATGCCGGTACGATACAGAGTAAAGAATTTCCAGTGTTTATCACTCAATTTAATGATAAACACAGGGCCATACAACAGGCCATTGGAATGTTCTCTCTCTAGACCCTCTGCTGGGTGCACAAATCACGTCCAAACCAAGGATTGTGTATAAAAAAGCACAACATTTGAAAGGAATAATAGCCCCTAGCCAATTAAGGTCCATTCCAAACACTGAAGGTACACTAAGATCTTATTTAGATTTAAAAGACAATTATAAATGCAGTAAATGCAAGATATGCCCAAACCTGTTAAATAAGAAAAAGGTTATTTCCTTTGCCACAAAATGCAGTTTTAAAATTAATCACTTTATAAACTGTTCCACTACCCATGTGGTTTATGTACTCCAGTGTAAATGTGGGTTACAGTACATTGGTAAAACCAAAAGGTGCATGAAGATTCGAGTTATGGAACATATGAGAAATATTAAAAATGTGAAAAAATTAATTGATAAACATATGCCTTTAACCCACCATTTAAAGCATTTTTATGATTGTCACCAGTGTGACCCAAGTGGTATTTCTTTTATGGGCATTGAAGTTATTACTACTAATCAGCGTTTAGGCAACAGAGTACTACGTTTAAGTAGAAGGGAACAATTTTGGATCTATTCCATGCGAACTAGATTTCCACATGGCCTTAATGATTATATAGGGGCCTATGCAGTAAATGACGAGAATGCTGGATTCGCCTGTTTTTTTGCGAGTATGCCATATGGCATTCAATTGATGGCGGAATGTGTGCGAGATTAGTGAAACTCTGCATATTCAATTATTGCCGGAAATAAAGCGCCGTGCGGGTGGCAAGAATGGCTATTTCGCCATATTCAGCACTACTCTCAATGCAGTAGATGCCGAGTAACATCTCGGCGGTGCGCGGCAGAAAGTCATTGCGAGAAAAGCGCCAATAAGCTGCGCCAAAACAAGAAGGCAACAACAAACCGCGGAGAGCCGAACATTGCAACTGCAAGTTAAATTGCTGTGTCATTGTAATGTTGCTGTTGCCAGCGCAGCTTGTCTTGTGTTCCATGCCATAAAGAACTTCTTACATGTGTTGTTTTAAATAAAATACATTAACAATGTTCACCAAAGGTCTCTGTCTTTTGAATGTACGTGTATTGTTTGTGTTTGTGAAATGTGTTGCACGTCTACTTTTACAGCGCAACATGTGCAGAGAACAGTACTTACGAGTGTCAGAGCGGTTTCATTATACCTTGAATAACTGTAGCACTTGACAAACCGTACATGTAAAAACAATTGTAGTAACTCACACGCATGTGCATCTCAATGTATGGTTCCTAGGGAAAATATGGCCACAAAGACACATGTCACAATGTCTACATATAATTATTAATTTATGTTAAGAATTAAATGCCTTGTCACTGTAACATTCTCCGTCTGTTCCTATGGATATTGTCTATGTACAATGTGTGCAATCTGAGGAGGAAGGTGTTCAGATACCAAAACTTCATGTGTGCCTCATAGGCAACAGTCCTGGATTCATGTACACATTTGTGACTGTAAATATGCTTTCATCATGTGTACTGACAATTGTGTTGGCGTTTATAGATCAAACATTTGTGTACATCAAATTTGTCGTAATGCATTAGGATCACACACATTGTAACAGTAAGCCGGTGGTATGCTATTACCATTGTGTGTGGAATTTGCATCACAGAGATGTATTGAAGGATCAGATATCATGTGATGCATAGAAATGTTCATAAGCAAAACATTAAAACTGTCTGCATGTTGAAATCTGCTCTTTCAACAATGTGATTGTTCACGTGTAGGTTGTGAAAGTTACGCTTCAATCTCACTGTTAAAAGCCCTCTCATATATGTTAATATAACAAGCAAACATACGTATGTTATGTAATTATTAGCTGTGACTCCACACAGTGGCGTCTATAGTGTTGTGACACACAAACGGATAATAAAGTTTCCAATTTTCTTCATGTATTGACAAACCAGCTGTTCTGTATTCAAAGTCATATCCTTCTCGACTGTATCTGACAGGAATGGCTTTGTTACAATTACAGATGGAGCTTGAGATTGAAGAGAGAGTTGTGAGACAGAGAATACGACATGTACAGGATAGACGGGAGAGAGGAGAGACGGTGGAGAAGTCAGAGGCGACATGTTAGGAGAGTGCGACGCCGGGAGAGGGCACAGGGTAGACATGGTGCCACGTCCCCGTGTGTACCGTCAAAGGACAATGTTGGACCAGCTGCCAGAGGACGAAATTATAAAAAGATATCGTTTAAATACCGTGGCTTTATACGAAGAGATAAGAGAGGACGTTGATTTTATTAGTGCCAGAGGTCGTGCCGTGCCCGGCCTAGTTAAATTTCTGTGTGCACTGCATTTCATGGCGTCAGCGTCATTTCAGACCACCGTTGCCATAGTAGGCGGTGTGTCCCAGTCTGCAGTTTCAAGGGGATTCACACAAGTAATTGCTGCACTGACTAAACGTGCAAGCAAATATATTACATTTCCTAGCACTGCAGCAGAGTGCAGCCATTGAATCAGACATTGGCTCAATCACCTGGTCCGATCACGCCCCGATCACCCTGACACTATCAATACCCTTTGAGAAAACAACGAATTACTCCTGGAGACTAAATGATTCACTTCTTAATCACCCTGAAGTAGAAAGGGAAATTAGAACCTCACTTAAGGACTATTTCTTTTTCAACGCAGGGACAGTCTCCTCTCCAGCAATCCTATGGAAGCCCATAAGGCAAACTATAGAGGGAAATTTATTTCCATCGCATCCCACAGGAAAAAAGCCCGCCAAGCAATAATCAAAGAACTCACAGATGTATCAAAACAATAGAACAAGCCCATAAGGAAACCTTCAATATACAAAACATTGCTAATGGCCAGAACAAAACTTAGGCAAGCTCAGCTGGAGGATGTTGAAAAGGCCCTTAAATGGACCAATCAACAATATTATGACAAGGGTAACAAGGCCGATAGACTCTTGGACAGTAAATTGAGAGGGGTACAAAAGAGATCACAAATAACAGCGATCAAGAGTAGGTCTGGGGAGATACAATACAGTGACAGCAAAATAGCAGCGGAATTTACAAAATATTATACTGAGCTCTATAACCTAAGATCTAAAGACGGCCGACCTGAACCTATAGCACCAGAGCTCATAACACAATACCTAGACAAATGTCAACTCCCTGTATTAACAGAGGAGGAAAACACGGTCCTCAATGCTGAGATTACAAAAGAGGAACTGGAAAAGGCGGTCAAATCACTGAAAATAACTAAGTCTCCTGGCCCTGACGGTTTCACAAATGTCTACTACAAGAGATTCTTGCCCACACTATCCACGCATCTTTTAAAAACATTCAACCACTTTATGTAAGGGAACCAAATTCCCCCCTCAATGTCTCTAGCCAACCTAGCTATCATACACAAAGACGGCAGAGACCCGATGCAATGTGGAAGCTATCGTCCAATCTCCCT